>ARYC01001824.1:0-30719 GCA_000711775.1 Oxytricha trifallax
TGTAAAGTGCAGAATATAATTATAGTCACAGGATAAAGCTGAATTTTGAATTAGCTTCAATCTTGTTATTGATTATATAAATGTTTAAATAATATTCAATATTAGATTTATATTTAAATTTTTTGTTAATTTGATTTATTACATATCAAAAATGGCTTACGTTTACTATAATAGTTTGAAATTTATACATGCTTATCTTGTTTGTAGTTTTCTACTTTTTTAGGAATTTTTTTGTTTTATAATTGATCTTGCTTCATTTGATTCATACTCATATTCATTAGGTGTTTCATAAGTATCTCCTAAACTACAATTTTTATTTTTAATTTCCCACAATTTCTTTATAAAACTTACCTGCCACTATTTTGGTTCTGCTATCGTCCTAGTTTGAATTTAAAATTCTGAAACAAATCTGTGTCAGCAATACTTTAAATTTTAAGATAAATTAATAGTTAAATTCAATACAAAATTAATAAATAATAATTAAGAGCGAAGGGGTTCTCTTTGGTTTCACTACAAAAATGTAAAAAGTTTAAAGATTTTCAAAAATCATTATTTGACTAAGAAGATATAACTGTCATTTATTTGAGATAAGTTAAAATTTTTTATATTTGTTAATTTTTAATTTGTTACAGTTACTTTTAATAAAACATGATTTTCAGTAAATTTTTTATATTAATGGGTTTTTATAATTAAACAGAATGTGGTAAAAAATATTTTGTTTAAAATTATTTATATTAATATTAAAATAATGGCAGTTATTTTTGAATCAAAATTATTTTATAAAATCATAAAATTCTGAAAAATTTCATAAACTTTCTGAAGTGAATGTAATGAAAACCATATTTATATATTATGTATTAATTTATGTATTTAACTTAATTCTTAATTTATCTTAAAATTTAAAGAAAAATGAAATATTCACTAGTAATAGCAATCTACATTATTATAAATGTAGCAAATACAAAATTTACATCAGTCTTTCGATAAAGATATTATTCTGCTCATTTTCATTCAAACTGAATGAAATTTACTCTTCTAGTGCTATTTAGCCCTTGGATAGGTCATTCATCTACGAACTCTTTGAGAAACTTCTTATAATTTTATTTAAAATCAATTGATGAAGTGCAATGACCCTGTTTATTCGTAAAACAGTTAATATTGAGGAACAGGTGTAAATCACATATAGTTGTAGTTCCTAATCGCCATGATAACATACTGAGGCCACAGAATTAATCAGAATAGCTTGATTGAATCATTCAGATTTTTTTATGAACTTTCAGGATTTTGCTTGTTCCCTTTCAATTAATTATGTAAAAAGCTACTATTTCGAAGTTTCAACAAGCAGCTATCATAAAATTTCATTTTCATGCAATAATCTTGGATAAGTTCTTTTTATGATACTATTCTTTTGTTTTTACTGCATTCAAAAATTGAATTAATTCTTCACGTTTCTGTTTTCCCTAAAAATGTATCGGCTCATTCAAAAGTATAAACTGAGCTTGCACCACATTTTTTCTGCATAACTATTTATGTTCAAGTTACCACTTCAACTATACTAATTACTTTGCATAAATTCTAGCATACACAGATTCTTAAACGCAAAACCCTTTGCACTCCATCGTTTAGCCAGCATAATATTCTAATTAAATTGCCGATTTTTATAGTGCTTCAATTATTTTTTTTGCAGTGATCTTACATTCAATATCAAATTTGGGAACTGGATTCATAACCTCTTTAAATTATTTAAGCTAAAATTTGATTTTTAATTGATTTTTTCGAGATTTTTAGCAACAGGTTTCTAGATTGCATTGAGAAGACTGGTCGAAGCAACAAAGTTGCCTCATCAATTCGACAAGAGGCAACTTCTAGACTCAATAATGAATCGATTAGAACGGGTATCTATGATTCTATTAAAATACAATAAATTTACAACTCTAATACAAATGTTTTACAATTCGTAGTTCCATTAAGTTCTCAAAAGTAATTGTCCTCTTACCTAGCGTGATTCCTGCACATTGTCAAAGACTCTGAGTGTCATATATTATTTTAACCATTTTACAAAAAATAAGATTTAATTATAATCTTAGTATTTGAAAAAAATTTTGAAACTTCATTTGCTTATCTTAATTTTTCACATTTCGATTATACTTGCATAATCTAATTATTTTTATCTTAAATGTATATCAGATTTAATTATAAATTAATATAAAATGAAACTCATCATGGTCTTTATAAACTGCTGAGATCCCTATGTAAACTATATAAAATTTCTATTCTAAGTGATATTAAAAATGAATAAACTTTTAACTAATTAGAATAATCACTCTAAGCAATAGATTAGAAAAATTTGTTCTAAAAAGTTAAAAACTAATCATAATGAAGTAGAAATCTTCATGAGTTTTAAATTAATAATCAGGAAGTTAGTCCTCACTAGATTCTCAAGCTAGTGTGACATAAAGTGTTTTCGATAATTTAAATTGCCTACAGAAAGATATATTTAGATAGATTTGATCTAGATATTTAGCTTATGGATTCTGAATACGAAGGCTAAAAAGATGATAAAGATTTAAAGCTAAATTAGAATTAATTTGGACTTTTGAGTGATTAATTAACCCTTATTTTGACACTAATTCTTTAGGACTTATCTGAATTAAGATTCGAGAAATATTTAGCCATTCCAAATGAAAGATAGGTATTAAAATCTAATTAAGTTTGAATGAAGTATTCTATTTTATTTTATTTATTAGGTCAACAACTTATGGCTTACTTTAAGACTAAAAAAAGATTGAGCTATCAATAAGATAAGAGAGATAGTATAAAGATAGGTAATTATTATCTTAGATAAAAAGATAGGGCCCCCCCCCAAAAACACGCAAAAAATTTTATCCGATTATTTTTTTTCCGTAATTACGTATTTATTTTTTTACGTAATTTTAAAAATCTGAAAATACGTAAAAATGAATTTTAAAAATTTTAAAGTCTAAAATTACATTATTAATAAGACTTTGCTTTTTTAAGTAATTATTAAATAATATTATGAATTTTGATAAATTTCTTGAATAAAAATTGTGAATTTGTTTGATATTTACACTATATAACATTATTGTATATACCTATATAAGTAATATCTAAATCTTAAATCTTGAAAATAAACTATATTAATCACTTTTAAATACTATTGCTAAGTTTCATTTAAAATCGTATATTTAAATATTCTCGAATAATATAAAATAATTAAAATACCTTCGATTTGGATAAATGAATATTAAATAAAAATTGTTTAAGTTATAAATTAGAGTGACATTAAGTAACAATAAATCAATTCTTCGATATATCCGTAATTTTAACTCAATTTTACTAAAGGTAATATTCCTTAATCAACCAAGAAAGTTTTCAATTTAACCATAAATTATAACTGATTAATTTAAAGAACCAAATCGTCTATTTATTTAAATTAAAAAAATTCTAGAAACAATTTTAGTAAAATAATTCATGAATTACAAAACTTAACCAATTTTTCCGTTGTACAAATCAATTTAATAATTAATTATTTTAAGATAAAGTTATATACTTAATAATTCTATTAATTTCTTTATAGATATTCAATATTAATATGTTTCCTTAATTAATCAACATATATTATACAATAATTAATTGGTTTTAATATACTCTAAATGTATAATTTAAGCTTTCTTTAGAAAATTAGTCAATTTAAATATTTAGTACTATTGTAGGAATACATTCGGAATTGGGAAATTAAATATATTTAAATTTATAATTAATTATATTATTGGCAGTTTAAGTTGGCCAATTTGAACGATCTTGGGCTCATTCGATAGAGAATTCAAAATTAGCTGGACTTTACTATTGGTGGTACTATTTTATCACATCCCTGGAGCGAAATAATTCGACTTTAATTAAATGCCTCTAAATTCAATAAATTATACCTTAAAATTAAACTCAAGTTATCTTGCTCCAGGGATACGATAAAATAGTACTGACAATAATATAAAGTCCAGCTTATTTTGAATTCTCTATCGAATGAGCCCAAGATCATTCAAATTGGCCAACTTTAACTGCCACGATTTTGATTTAATATTTATTTATTTTAAATTAATTTTCCAAATTCAAATGTATTCCTAATATAGCTAAAATTAGTCAAGTAGTCTTCATTAAAGTAATGAGGATTAGTAAATTACTTACAATTTATTAAATTATTATTTAAAAATTTACAATTTTATGCATATCATTTTATTAGTATTTAAAAAATAAAAAAAATATATTAAATAAAAAATATAAATGTAATTTTACATTTAAAAGTAAAAATATAAAATAAAATTCATATTCTATAAATGATTACACATAGCAAAATATTTTATTAAAAATTGACATAAAAAAGTAATAAAATTCATTTTTACGTATTTTCAGATTTTTAAAATTACGTAAAAAAATAAATACGTAATTACAGAAAAAAAATAATCGGATAAAATTCTTTGCGTGTTTTTGGGGGGGGGGCCAAAGATACAATTTGATATTTAATGCAATCAGCGCCATTAACCTTCATATGATACAAAGAATAAATTCATAAAATATGAAAGTAAAGATTGCTTATAAAAAGAAAAATCAAGAATAAATAAGGCGATTGCAATATTAATACATAGTTCTCAAAAACGATAAGCTACAGTACTTAAAATAACAATATGTAAAGAGCAAAATGTAATAAATAATACTCTTATAAGTATTATTAAAATATATAAATGAGGTGGCAAAAAGAATAAATTCTTTCAGTCAGTACGAAGCAATGAACTGCTAAAAGTTATGAAAATAATTAGCTAAAAAATAAAATAAGTTTAGTATATAGGAACGTATTAAATTTAAGAACGTAGGAAGATTAAAAAAAATTTAAAGATTAATTAAAAAATATTAAAAAAGAATTTATTCATAAAGATAAAATTTTTTTTTTAAATGATGTTAATAAAAACATTAACTAATTAAAAAATTCAACTAAATTAAATGCTTATTTGAGAATGCTTAAAAATAAAATAATATTTATGAAATTCAAACTATGATATGAAGTTACTTACAATAATGCAGCTTATTAAAAATACAATGAGTAAAAAGAAGAAGTCAACTAGATAGGCTGGTTTAAGGAATGCTATTCATTGTTCTCATAATTCCATTTGATGAATTTGATTTAAAGAACAAAACTGATCCAACTGAAAATAATGCAAATCCATTCATCCCAATAGAATACAGGGGAGGCTAATATAAGGTGTTGGTTTAAGTCACTCAATTTGGTATTCTAAAAAGTTTAAAATTTCTTAATTCTATAATTATTAAAGACATATTTAATTATGTCTCTTTATATTTGAAAAATTATGTTGAATTAATTTTATTGATTTTATTTTTTTATGGTTTTTTTCTCAACCTTTATTGAAATATATGTAGTATAAATAATTTATTTTCATTTTTATTGTTTTGTATTTGAGTTATCTTTTTCCATTAAAAAATAGTGTTTGTCTTTATATACTTGTCTGCTTTTGCTTTTTATTTATTTAGACTTTGCTGTAGTATTATTTTTTAGCTTAGTATACCTTTTATTCTTTGCGATCTTTTCTATATGAACTTGTCAAGGAGAGCTGATTCTCACATTAAATTAAAATAAAATTCCTTGCGAAATTTTATGATATATTTGATTCAGAGTATTCAATTAATAATTATAAAATTAATTTATTACTTAATCATATCAATCAATGTGTTTAAATTAAAATGCAGTTTCTATTGCTTAAAATCTGATATTAAACATTCTTATTCATACATTTAAGAATTCTGCCTTTGTTTATGTGTGAATGTTAAGTTAGCAAATAGTATCTAAGTAGGCTCAATTATTTCACTAAATGAAATGAAGGCTATTTAAATTTTCCTTAACCTTTCCTTATTTGTAAATTTGTCACTTTGCTTTATTTACCTCATTGCTAATTATACCCAAATTTGTTGGCTCTGCTGAACTTTGGCTTGATTTATTCTAATTCGGGTAAATAATTCTTCAGTTTAGTATGAAGTATATGAATTTTTTCACTTATAGGCATATTTTGAATATCTGTAATTCTTCAATATTATTATTACTAATCAAGCTCATTAAAGCACTATATTTAGGTTGCTTTGAAAATACTTTCTAAATATAAAATTAATTCATTAAATCTAAATTTATTATTTTTAATTTTATCCTCAAATTCTCTACGAAAAAAGACTAGTCATTTTCCAGTTTATTATTTAATTAAAAAAAAAAGAATATATTTAATTTCACTGATAATAATACCAGATATCTTCCAGTGAATTCACCTATTTAAAAAACTGATTATAAAAGAACAATCCGTTTATCTTTAGTACTCTAGTCTACATTGTTTTTTAGATTATTGGATATTAAACTCCGAGTACAAAATTATGACAAATATTATCAATGTTATTTTGTACAAGTAATTCTAATTTGAAGATAATTAAATCCCAAAGAAGAGCAGTATGGTAATTTTGCATTATAAAATATCTAAGAGTATAAATGTATAGCAAGTTAAATACAAAATTATGTAAAGATAAGTAGTTGCCCATAAATGGAAGGACAAACTAGAAAATAGTTATAAAATCTTTACCTCGATTGAGATCCAACAAATAAAAGATCAAGCGATATATAATTGAATGAGTTATTTTGGCTAGTTAGAATCGTTAATACAATAAATGGAAGTGAATTAACGTTATTGAGAGGTCTTGAAAATTTTTAGGGAGTTCACTAATTCGTCGACAATCTTAGAAAAGCCATTTAAAAACTGTCAATGATAGGAGTTGAATAATATAAGATATAACAACATAATAAACTTGTGCACAGATGAGCCGCATACAAGTACTCTTGTAGGTAGTATACACTATTCAGAAAGTAAATAATTTATGGCACTCTCAAATTCATTCGAATAATAACTAGACTAACTATTTCTTCCTTGAGGTCTAAGCGCAACTTTTACTTGTTTGCATAAAGAGTAAGATATAAATAAAGTCTTTAATTATCTGGTTCCCATCGGCTGGGCTGAACTGAATAAGTTTGAGAATATATTTCACAAAAATTCCCCTCAGTACTGCAATTGTAATCTTTTCAACAATGCTAACCTATAATTTTCTATTAAATCAATATTGTACTATCATTCAGCTTTGACAGTATGTTTATTTCAAATTAAGAAATAAAATTTTATCGATAATTTATTTTAATTAATTAAATATTACAAGAGCAACATTGCTATTAACTAGACAATTTAATATATAAAAGTAAGGGAAATAGAACTATAGGATACTTGGGTGAAGGAAAATGAATAAAATATATATATAAAAAAAATAAATAGATTTTTTCTAACCTAATTTAGTCACGAAAAACTAATTATTATTTCGATAAATTCAAGCATGTACATTAAACACGTTTTTTGAATCGCAAAGTCCTTGAGAAGCAATCTGTTAATCTCCTTTCAGAAGAGGGAGTTTAAAAATAATGCCAAAACTTGATTATTGTTATTGTATATCGAGGAAATCCAACCTATTTAGGGACAAGAGCAATTGTTAATTAGATAACAAGATGAATAAAATAGATTTAATAGATATAAATTATTTAATTAAATTAAATCCAAACATACCATCCAACTCAATAATCGTGAATCAATGGAGTATCTCAGAATTATTTTGAAAAATAACTCAAATATTAATCAAGGAAAATATGATTTAAATTGCAAAAGAAGTAAAAACTTCATAAAGAAAATTTGATTATTCCTGATCATTAATTAGATAGTTTGGAAGTAAATCTAGATATAGAAAGGAATATAAAGAATTACTAAGAATCAATAAAATAGTCCTTATAAAATCTCAAATAGATTAAATTATTGAGGATTATATAAATAAAACTGCAGTTATAATTGAATAGACAATTAAAAACAATAGTAAGGCAAACAGCTGATGACCTAAACAAAACAACGAATATTATAAAGTAAAACATAAAGAAAATCTAGAATAAAACAATAGAAAGTATGTAAGCTGGAAAAGTAAATCTCTAAATCTCAAAACTAAATATTAGGCACTGAAATAGAATTTGAAGAGAGACAGAAAACTTTTCTTGATATGTCAATAGGAATGTTTCAATCCTCTTTCTTGTGAGAGATGTTTAATATGTTTCATGCTTAGCTTACCATGAGTAGAAACCCATGAAATGAACATAGAGAACTTGCTGTAGATAATGATATTGTTGAGGGTTTTAAATCTCAATTAAGCTGTATTTCAGCAAAGAAAAACTCTCAATCGATGTGGATGGTCCACTTTTTAATGAAATTGAAAATGTAGACATTTCAAGCATAGTTATTAAAACTAGGTTGAAAATGCTATATAGTAACATCCTTGATACTACCTTAAAGTTTGCGTGTTCATTAAATTAAGTAAAACACATTGAAAAATATCTTATCTTTAAAAAGATAATGTGTTGATAAATCGAGTTCTAAAAAAGTTATTATCAAGATTTTCAAAGGGAAGGCTAAAAGAACTGAAATAAATACTTTTCTGTGAGGTATCTTGAATGTTGGCTTATTGGCTGGCTAGGGTTTAATCTTTGGAGCAAAATTATAAAAGGCTATAGTAAGAAAGTTTATAGGAAAAAAGTTTATGCATGAAACTTTGATCAAATGCTTGAAAAGTTAGTAGCAATCTCTTAAAATGTTTTCTATTTGAATATTAAATATAGTAATCTTGCACAGTTGGACATCTTCTTTCTCATGAATCTACTTTAAATTTCTTCTCATAGCTTTAAATACCAAATTAATTCGAGTTATCCAATGCAAATCTTAAATGACTGTTAAGATTTATTGATAGAGGTATCAAGTTCTAGCATGCCTGCCATAGTCTAAAGTATCATATTTCAATGGGAATCATAAATAAGATCCAGAAGATATTTCATATTTATTAGTTAAATATTAATACATATTATTAAATAATTTTGTTATGAGGTAAGTAGAGATAGGTCACACTTCCCCACCCACTTCAAGTACCTATAATGTATCCCAATTAAATTTTAAATGAAAAACATTTGATAAACAAATATGAACAATAGATTAAGCAAAAATTAGAGTAATAAGTGGATGAAATAAAAAGAGATCGAGCAGCATTTCTATTAAGATCAACGGAAAATAATAATTACTCAAATAATTTTCTTAACCAGCAAGTAAATTTTAGATTTATCCCAGATAATAACCTAAAAGAAATCAGAAGATTCTAAATTAAAACAACAATCAACTTTAAGATTAAATAGGTCATGAAAAAGTATCAGTATCTACTTATGAATAGATAAAAAACTACATTCTTGAAAAAGCTTCTGTATTTAAGGGGTATTAGAAAAAAATTGATTTTCAATAAGGTTACTAATTGTCGTAGATTGAAGGCAAATGATTCTTTTATTCCATTAAATAGTAATGAAACCTCAATGGAAAGGTATTGATAATTAATTTAAATATCAGACGCTAAAAAATAAAGAATTAAATGAACGCGATTCCTTGAGACAGACTATAATTCTATGGCTACCTTTTTACTCGAGTGACAAATTCAAAGCTAAAATCTGCATTAATATATTTAAAAAATATAATTATTAAAGAGCGGAATTAATCACATGGTTTAAACAAGATTTTGAAGGCAATCTCAAAGATTACATTGAATATTACTTGAGGCATCATACTGACCGTTGCATTATGCCTATTAATAAAAGAATTAAATTCTTGAAATAATATCACAACAAAATATTTGAAGCTCAAAGGGAAGGATCCAGGAAACTTGATAGCTTATATGAGATGATAGAGAAGCTAATAGTAAATAGCAAATTTAAGGATATATTTGATAAAATTTTATAATTAAAGGTTTGTCATGGTAACAATTAGCAGTAAATCAATTCATTAGTTTGATTACCATATCTATATTACAATGCTTAATAGTTTTATTAACCTAATTAATCTTATTGTACTTTATAAACTTGTAAACGATATTTATGAATGTAGTTTTAGATGCTAATTGTCGAGTTATTTAAAATAGATTAAAAAAAGTAAATAAAAAACTAACTTGCATTACAAAGTACAAAGCAAGCTTGCGAAAAGCTCTATATCTCAGTTAATTTTGAAGTTATGAAACATTAAGAAGCCCAAGATTATAATAGTTTTAATTAAATTTTAGGCAGTTAATTATGTGAATCATGCTACGGAATTGTAAAGCTAAAGCGTATTATATAATCATAGAGCTAACCGTAATTTGAAAATTATCGAGATAAATAATGATAATTTTAATTTAAAAAAAAAAAAGAAATATGAATGCTGATAATTATTTCATTTTAATTTATTCTTTATTATTTGCATAAAGAAATTTAATTTAAAGATAAATTAACATTTCAATAATATGAGTTCAAAAGGGTTCAAGATTTATAATAAACAATTATAAGATTAAATTTTATCGTTTTAATCGTAAATTTTACTATAAATACACAAAATATATCTTACAAAAAAAATAAAAATAAAATCAGTAATTATTATTAAGAATGAAAGATATAAAATATACTTACTAATATTAACTATAATAATAATAATAATTTGATCACATTGAGGGTCTCTGGGGACCCCCGATTTTAAAAAAACTAAAGAGCTTTATAAGGGACAAACCCTATTAGTTATTTCGGAGATTCTATCCTGGTATACATAGTCTTCATCTTCTGCCTCTTCTTCTTCCTTTTCCTTTTCCTACTAATATTTACAATAAGATCATCATCAACTAATTAGACTTTTTCTATAAAGTTAAAAATAAAAAGTAGATTTAATTAAACAACAAATAATAATATTAGGAATAACATATTTATATGGCTATAATTATTATATTAATGAATGGTAATAAAATCATAAAGTAATTATTATTAAAATTCAAAAACTACTCATAATTAAGCGCTTTAATAGTTAATTGCCCTTTATGATAATAATCACTTTTTTCTCTAACAAGATGGCATACATTGTCTATCCTCTATTTTAATAATCTCGAGTAGTGATAAGCCATCTCTTGTTAGATGTTTACTCTCCCCGAGTAAGTAAGCTCAGATTTCTTGATCTTAGGTTTCTTCAAATCGTTCACTAATTTTCAATTGGATTTTACATATACTTACTACGAGAATCTAAAGGCTCGATAGTAATATGTCGATCTTAGGGGACATTTATAATTATGATATCATTATTAATTAAACAGACTTGCTACTATTGTAATTTATTTTATTTTATTAAAACTGATCTGAGCTCGAATTAGAAATTAAATCTCCGATGTGAGACATCTTGACATAACTTAAGTCCAGGTTAATGGTTACCTAGTTATTAGCAGAAGGTACTATAAATTCTATTTAATCCCAGTAAATGGTTTAGATTAGAAAGTTAGATTTATAATGTTCTTTTGAATTATTGAGGAATTTGCAGAATATTCTCCTTCGAGGTCTTCTTTTAAAATGTCTTTGCTTTGTCTGCTTCTACTCATCTATCTTATCCATCATGAAATCTTTGATTGATACTTGATAACCGCTATCATATAAGTATTTCATACTTTTTCTAAGCTCTTGAGTTTCTTTTTATCAAAAAAGATTTACTAGTCATTAGTTATCAGGTACTTTATACGCAGTTAATTCACTCTACTTCCACTCAGCTTTTTTTAAAAAACTTATTAAATAAACTAAAGTGATTGATAAATATAGTGATGACATTTTAATATGAGTTCAAAGTGTTTTATCAGCAATTTATTAGATGTAAATTTATACGTAGATTT
Source organism: Oxytricha trifallax (assembly GCA_000711775.1). NCBI lineage: Eukaryota > Ciliophora > Spirotrichea > Sporadotrichida > Oxytrichidae > Oxytricha > Oxytricha trifallax. The sequence goes on from ARYC01001824.1 coordinate 11,848, forward strand.
GACAATTATCACTCTTTGATTTATTCTTCTACTAATTCGTTTTACTTTTCTTAAACATAGAATCATAATCATAGTATATGGTATGCTTTGAGGAATATTTTAAGATTTTATTCATAATGAACTATCTTTATTTAATGATTTGCTTTAATTGGCTCTTAGACAACTTTACCACACAAGAACTCTTAAAATGGTTATCAAGTCAATTTTTTAATTAAATTTTCTGTATATTAAAATTAAAAAATAAGATCAACTATTGTCATATTTCGCAAAGTAAAAATTAGATAATGAAATAAAAGAAATTAGATTAATTAATAAAATCTCCTAAGTCTCTCTAATTGAAGGTTTTAGTTATCTATGTGAGGGTACAAGTAATGTTTTATTTTATTAAACGAAGATTAAGATCGAGGTTCATAAAAAATTTCACTTTTCTCTAATCAATTAAATTTATTTGTTTATCATAAAATTTAATCTTGTAAATTATAGAAACTTTATTATGATCTAAAAAATATCTGATACATTTGCGATTATTATTCAGGTTAATTTTATTATTAATATCAATTTCTTTTAATTTATATGCCTAGCAAGAATTATTGATTTTTTTTACGCGCTTTAAGATAGAGAAAAACATTTTATCATGCTTTAACATTTTAGCAGCAGCTAAGCTTATACAATCCACTATGACTCACGTTTCTCTTATTAAGATTAATTAAGTCACAGAACATCTTTGATTAGTTTCCAATTTCTAATTTAATTTCATAATTAAAGCAAAGAACTGTTACTTTTAAAATAATATGATTATATATGACAATGCCAGACATAAAAACTCTGTTTATACTGCCTAGTTTCTTTATATGTTTCTGGCATATATTATCATTTCATCGATGTATACTTTAAGTCATCTGGTATTCATTATAATATAGATATTCTCTAAATGATATTTCATCTCCATCTTTAATGCGAAAACATACCTAAAAACAACCAAATCTATTTAGGCCATGCTTTTGTATTATATTTTAGATACTCCTTTGAGCTATCATATATTAAATTGTAATTTTAGAGCTGAGACTCAATAAAAACAAAAAAATTAAAAAAATAGGAGAGTTTATAATCAATAACTCGCTGCATGCGGTAATAAATATAAGAAATTTTTAAACTTAAAGCGTAGTATCTATTTATTTCTTTAAAACCATAGAAGGTAAGAAGTAATAATTTAAAATAAAATCAAAACTCTAGGGTTCATTTTTTTGAATTTATTATTTTTTGAAACTGGTATATATTTCTCAATAAAAAATTATACCTAGGTTTTCAGTGATATAAATTCTCACACTATTTAAATAGTGAAAAAACCTATATAAATTTGTTTGAAATTTCAAATAAAATAAAAATAGATGTTGGCGCTAAATTAAAAGATAAATTATTAGTCCTTATCAAGAAACATATTAGAAAAGCATAGAAAAAGTAAATCATTTATCAGATTATACAAAAACAGTGTCTTTATCTGACTCTTGTAAAATGTATCCTCCTAAATTGAGGTCTATTAGAAAAATTAATCACTTAAGTTATATTTAAACGATGATTAGCTTCATTGATTCTTTTTTCAACAAAAGAATATAATAATCATTCTTTTTGTATTGATTTGCAAGCTATGATGTATAAATTAATTATAGTGATCAGCATAAAATACGTAAGCAATTAAGATTAACTTTCGTAAATGAAATATTCACTTAAAATAGCTGAAATTTTGAAAAGTGCTATGATTATTTTTTGGATATTAACTTTAATATTATTCTACTCCACATTCAACGAATCAGAAAAAAGGGCAAAATTAAAATAAAATATTCAGGAATATAATCTCAATCGTGAGCAAAAATGTTAAAATTACCAAAAAAATGATATATACATTTTTTCGAAAAAAGAGGAGGAAGAAAGACAGTTCGAACCCAATTTAGTCTATTTAGAGCAATTTGACATAGACATGACAATTACATTTTTTACTTCCTTTAGGAGTCATCGTAAGTATAAAAGGAATATCGAGAATCTTTAATATTAAGTACTATATAACAAATTTACGAAAGGTAAACCCTCTAGAAGAAGGGATGAGTGCCTCTCTCTATTATTCCTTTTAGATTTATCTTTAATATAAATATAAATTACTGTTTTAAACTGCCTAGTACTTATAAGAATCTGCTCTTCATTAGTGGATCTTTCACCCACAAAGAAATTGCATATGCCACCTGATTTTAATTGGTTCCCTATCAATCAAAAATAAATTGTAAATTCTGCCATTCATGCTACCAATATTTGCTATTATATTAAATTAATAAGTTTATAATAACTTAAAATTTTTTAACACTACCAAGAAGGCAAGGAGTGTTGTATCTAGTCATAATTTTAAATTTTTAGCAATCGCTCCATAATTATACTATGATATTTACATTATTTTGGATCTTCTATGAGAGTAAAAAGTAGATTGAAAAAATTCTGGGCTCATACATAGGTCAGATAAACAAATAAAAACAAAAAAGAATATGTAATTTGAATGAACTCTTAACAGAAATTTAGGCTCCACTAACTAGAATAAAAAACAATTATAATAGTTAGAAAACTGTTATACTTACTATTAAGATTCAGAGATAAAATTCAGTCTTATAGAGGTATGAAGCAATTATGGCATTTAAAAGAAAATTAGCTGATGATGGAGATTAGAAGGAGAAAAAACGGCAATCTGTACTCAAAATTAAAATAATATATAGAAAACAATAGTATTATTAAATATAAGGTTATATGGAAAAAGGAAGAAAGCCCTTCAATGGCTTTTGCATTCTTAGTCCTAATTAAAACGAGCAAGTTGATCAAATCTAAATATTATAAGTATTTTTTATTCTAGAGCTATTGAGATAAAGCGTATTAAACGACCCTTTTCAATGCTAGCATATAATTGAAGTATTAGACAGTAATTGAATTACCCTATTCCACAGATAAATTTTCATTTATCATTTAAAAAAGAGCGAATAAATTAAACAGATAGTGCTAAAAAGCTGCATTTTTCACTAAACACTTCGTAAGCATCTTCTTAAGTGTGGCTTTTACTATGGTAATATTATTCTGGCCTGAGACATCATATTACTGATATCCTCAATATAGAATTAAGATTTTAAACTTTAAATAAGATGATGATTGAAAACTCACAAAGCTAAAGGCTCAATTAAAATGATGAATAGATCTCTAAACAGAAAAATTTGATAACAAATTCATTAGATTTTAATATAGTGTGAAAGCCTAGAAGAGCCTGCTTAATCAACTGCAAATAATTCTAATTATTAAGTGCAGAGTGACAACTCACTTTTATTCATTAAATCAAGTAAAATGAGATAGTGTCTTAATAAATTAATTTTTAGGGAATAGAAATACTGATATGGATGATAAAGACAATGATTTAGATGATGATAGCAATAATGATGATTTTGATTTCGATGATGATGATATTAATTTTTGCGATTATGAACATTATTTATAGTTTATTGTAAGTCCTTAATCATGCCATTATGCATTAGATTCAGTTTTCTTTATGAGAACAAAATATTCTATAGGATTAAATATATTTTCATTTAATGAAATGAAATGATATCTTTAGCTAATGCGTTTCAGTATATATTTTCCAATTGATGTAAGCATAATATTACTTTTATTAAATAAATTTAGTAGTATGAATATTTTTCATTTGAAATAGAACCACTAAATTACTTTCTGTAACTATGTCCAAATAACTCTTGACCCAAAGCAAAGAATTCGACTGTACGATTGAATTAATGCGTGTACTACTTGAACATTTATGACTTTCTTAATCACCTTTATGATATAAAAAGAGAATAAATATTATTAGATATAGATGGCTCAGCTCATTCAAAAGTCTTTCTTATAACTGAATATTAAATGGATTTATCAGTATTTACTTTAGTTGAAACATGCGAGTTGATGAATAATAGAAGTAGAAATTCCATGATATGCCGATTTAAAGTTTTAAATGACAGGAGAGAAGATCAGCTTTAAGCCAAAAAGAATTAGAGGGGCAATAACCGAAATTAAAAATGATTTTTCTAAAGCACAAGGCTGAGTATACCTTATAATATATTATGAAATAAACCTTGTAACTATATTTATCAGATTTTAAATTATAATCTAAGGATTAAGCTTATTCTCAAATAAATAAATGATGCTATATACTACACGAATAGCTCGATTTAATTGAAAATAACTAAGCTAGAATAATGTTTGCTTTGGATTTTCAGAAACTTTTCAATTTTTACTCAATTTTAACTCTGCTAAAGAATTATTGCTAAAAAGAAGAGGATTAATTTGTTTTTGAATAATTATTTATACAATGGCTGACTAATTTAAAATATAAAAATCAAAGATATACACCTAAAGCTGATAGGAAAACAAAATCAATTAAGATAATATTAGAAAATAAACTGAAAATATAAATCCATTTTTATAGAATAAATTCAAAAGTTATATTTTATTTTTTTAAATCGTAATTACACAAGGTGTGTAAAAAATGGCTACGACACGAAACACTTTGTAGAGGAGAGGACTCTTTAAATATCCCGTTTCATATAGCGAGAGCCCTGGTTTATATATTTTATTTGTTCAAAACCCGCAACTTCAGCTACCCTGATTTTTTCATTTTGATAGTAGATTAGAATATTTCCAAAAGCCCATTGATGATTAGAAACAGCATAAATTATATATATATATAAATTTGACCAATATATCCGTCAAATTAGAAAATCGTAGACTCAAAATTTCGGAGAACTGCAGAATAGATTTAAGAGAGATGCTTAGTTTTAAAGAATGAATGTGATGCGCTTGCAGACAGATATATATTGAAAGCTTCTTTAAGAAAGTTAATTAACTTTTAGAGAATGCCAATATCTTTATGTTTGATTGCCTAAAATAGTTGATATTAATTAAAAGAATCTCAATTAAAAACCTATATGAGATTTATTTGATAAATTCAATAAGGATTCTATCTATAATGATGAGGAGCTTATTGAGAGAATTTAAAGACTTTGATATAGTTTTTCAAGCATATATATCCCATTAAGGAGGGGTTAACTTCGAAAGATGCGCTAGAGAAAAGTATAAAGAGAAGCTTGGTTCAAAGACAAACAAGCAGAACAAAGGGAGGACAAGCTTTAATATGAAAGAAAGAGAGAGAAGCTGAGGATAAATTCAAGTTAAGATATTCTTATCATCTGGTAAAGCTAATAAATGAGCAAGGAAAGGCATTAATACAGTTCTAATTATTTGGATAGCAATTGTCAGGATGTGTGTTCGAATTGAACAGAGCAAGAAAGAGTTGAAAGTCAACTGATTGTAAAAATAAAAAATATGATTTTCTTCTATGTAATTAGTAATTTCTTGAATATTTTTATTATAATCTTGCTTGATAAATATAAATGTTAATATAGTATTTAAATATAATATAATAATTATATTCTTCAGCATCCTTCTAGTTTACTCCTCGTCATCATCTTTGAGTTCAACAAATGAGAGAATATCATTCAGAAAACATATTTGTTTAATGTACAACACTCATATTTTGATATTAAGCTCCATTAAATATATAATTTTATGCTCTTCAACTAACTTACTTAATGTAATTCTGTTTTTATGCCTTTAAACTTTGCCAAGTTTTGTTTTATCTCTTATTTATAGCCATTTTTAAATTTGTAGGGTTTAAATGTGAACTAAACAGACTATTTGGAGTGATTGACTGCTAGATGACTGCTATTTAAACAATATTTATGCTTAGTTATTAATAAACTTTATAACCTTATATCTTTGCGTCTAATTTAGCAGGACTGTCAATCATTTCATCTCTTCAACCACCAGTCCTCTAGTTTAACTGATTAATTTGTAAGTTTCATAAAATACTCCCACCTTACCGATTTAACCTCGAGCATCTTCCATCTCATGCCATTCAAACAAATTATATCAATGTTGATAAAACTAGATTTCAAAATTATTGGAATAGAAATGATTTGGGAAATTAGTGGATAAGCAGGATAAAAGTTGTATATTTTAATTCAATTGCTAGTTTATGTTAGCAAGCCTCAGTTTCATTATATTCATTTAATAGCCATTACAAATTAGTCAGAGGATGTTTATTAATAGGCATATAGGGAAATATTACAAATGCATATATAATTTTATAATAAAGAAAAAGTTGCATTTAAAAATTGTGATTAAAATTGCAAGATCCATTGTGAATTTGCTCTATTTTTAAATTCAGAGTCCCTTTGGAATTGTTAGCTGTCATAGTTTTATAATTGACTAATTTATCAGTTATTTCTCAGATAACTTCCACTCTTTCGATGCTATTATCAAGAATAGCAATTTATAAGGAAATTATATATTTAATTTATATAAATAGAATGAGTTGCATTTAGTGTTGACATAACTTGACGATGTTTTGCTCATTAGATAATTGTAAAATTAACTTGACTTTATCATCGGCCTTACATCGGAGGAAAAAAGCTGACTCTGTTAAACTAAACTCTCCCATATTCAATTCAATATTACACTCTCAATTAAATTCAAGTTGACTTACTGCCTGCCTCTATGTAAAGCAGATGATAGAGTCTGGCTTAGTTTTTAATTAACTAATAAGCCTAAGATCTTCAAATTATGTAAATACTAAATGACATTCATATTATTTAATTAATATAATTTCCTATATATATTTATATTTATATATATGATAAAATTCCCAATTAATCTTAGATTCCAAGTTATAACATAGTAACTTCCATCTTGAGGAAGGCATGGAAATCAAAAAATCATTTACATGATCTTGTGCATGATGCAATTTATCCAAGTTGTTCAAATAACTCTCAGCTTCACTACGCAGTTTTCAAGCATCATTTAATATAGACATTTCGCCCTTGACTAGATCAGCTTGGTCATCAGTGAACTCTCTGTATCCATTGATTTGCTCTTTCACATAAATTTACTCAATAAGCTATTCATTATCATTGAGAAGCTTCTTTGAGTTATCATTATACTGAGTTTAACTCTTCTCATCTCATCTATAAACTTGCATCATAATTAAATAGTTAAATTTGATGATAATAGGATTTCTTATTACTGATAATTGCCTGTTTTTTGGATCTTCTAGCTTTTGCTGTAGCAGCTTGATCACTATATTCTCTTCCTATTGTGTAAATGCTCTGTTTGAGCCAAATTCCCAGTCATATTTGATGCTAATGATTTTTAGCAGGCTACTTCCACTGCTAGATAAATGAAAACCAGCAAGTTTCATTGCTGATAGAAAACTTTCTCTAAGTGATTGGGTTAGATTAAGATTTACAATTATTTTATTGTAAGTTTGAGGAAAAGAACGAATAGTTTTCAACATTTATAATCGATATATTTATATTACAAGGAATCATGTTATTAGTTTTGCCAAATGAGAAGTTTGTTTGAATATCGCCTGTAAATTATATTTTTGTAAGTTAAAAATTAAATAAAATTATGCAATAAACAAGAGTTCAATATTAATTTATACTTATCTAATATTGCAGTATGTTAACTTAAAATGTGTGAAATATGTGAATCAGAATTTCTCAAGTTTCTCAGAGTGCAAAAAATTGGCAAAAATTGCAATGACAATGATCTTCACAACTAAAAGATTGAATTATTAGTGCAAAACTATATTAAATAATTAGAAAGTAACTGCAGGTATTTTGATAACCTTTAGAATGAATTTGAAATCATAATTTAGCGAAGATTTTTATAATTTCCCAATATTGCTAAAATTAAAGACGGCACTTTAATTAAATTTATTTTACCTAAATTAGAGTAATGGCGGTTTTTTGCAAAATTTAAAAATAATATAATAATAAAATAATAATAATCACACTGAGGTCTCTGGGAACCCCTGATCTATAAAGTGTGTTAAAGTGTGTTAACTTATAAAGAACAAGTCCTTTAAACTATAGTGAATATTTGTCACTCTGGTCAATGGACCAATTATTAATTTATTCTCTGTCTAAAATCATCCCTAAACAGGAAATCTCTCTTCCAAACAGTAGGGTGTTCATCAATTGCATTATCTTCCTGCTGTTGTCTCTTTTCCTTTCCAAGTTATTTCGCCAATTGTGGTATAAAATGTAAAAGTATGATTTACGTGTATAATCATTTGTCTAACATTATGGACTGTTGTAACTATCTATTATAATGTTAGTATTTTTACAGTCTTTGGCGTCTTTCTTATATGAATCTAACTAATCCCTTTTATTTTAGCATTTCTTTTTGTCTATTAGTGATTTTAATTGACTAAGGTAATCTAGTGCTTCTTCTAGGAAATTCAAATTTTGGTTTTCATCTAAGTCTTGTAACTAGGTTATCAAACGTAAACTGATAGTTAATCATTTCATGTTTTTATTCAAAGATATTGGGATTTCTGTCTACTGTAATCTCATGAATTGCTTAACAACCTTCGCATTTTAGCATAGCTATTCTCTTCAATGATTTAAGTGTATCAAGGATTGGCAATGCAAATTTATGGGGGTTAGGTGTAGGGGTATTTTAGGTTTTCAGGGTGAAATCTTTAGTCATTAATTCAACTTCTTAAATATCAATGGATAACGTCTTAAATAGATACTCTACTTTCACTATTTTGTCAAGCATTAGATTAGTGGTGTCAATATTCTATAATTTACTTTAGCTTGTTTGCTAAATAGTATCCAGCAGATTATTACTATGATTCTAAATTTTGCTGTCTAGTCTTATATTTAATTTATCATTTTTTTATAATTAGTTTTATTAACTTATTGAACTTATTAAACTCGTATTTATTTTAATAAATTGTTATTAGTATTCAATTTTATTATCGATCTGATTTCCAAGTTCATTAATTTCTGATAAATTTTTTTTAGATCAGTATGTTTTCTGATTGGTATATTGATCTGGTGCGTCATCATTTTAGTACTAACTATTTATCCCCATAAGACAATAGGTTTAGTCTGATGAGAAAATGAGTTAAGTCTAATTTTAATTATTAGATAGACTCTTCAAGGAGGCTAAACTGTTAAAATGAGCAAGCTTTGTTGGGTTATGGACCTCTTCTTTAGTAAAAAAAATTTTATTGATCGAATGTTAGATTTGTGGGATTGATAGGAGAAATATGTTCCTCAACTATCTTCTGGAAAATTTTGAAGCTCAGTAGTTGGAACCATATTTTTAATATGCATCTTTGTTCCATTTTATTAAGTTACCATGAGAATTCTTGACTTTTAAGTTTTCTTAATGTAAGAGAGACTATGTTAAGTTTAGGTAGGTAGTCTCATTTGAAAGGTAAAACTTGGGTGAGAAGGATTGAAAAAAAAGCTTCTCAAACTTCTTGAAAATTTCAAATGAAGATTACTAAGAGTGATTTGGTTGAAAGTCTCGGAAGTTCATATTACTCATCTATTAACTTTCTAATTTAAAACTTGCAAAATTTTAACAGTTAAAACCATATCTAGAAGTTAGTAATTTATTGCATATTACTGAAGTTGTAAAAAACTGCTGTTAATTTTACCAATCATTTGAGTTTTTATGACTTAATATTTCATATCATTGAGGTTTCATGCTTAAATAAGGATTTCAAATTTTTTTTAAATCAAGAGTTTATGTCTAATACTCGATTTAAATTTAATGCTATTGTTTAAGGTTTACTAAGGAAAAATTTTCAATGAAAAAAAATTGTTTAAAAATGATAAAATCCAGTTCTTAAATTTTATTACTTTTAGATAATAAAAGACTTAACCAGTGAATTACTCTTCTAGTAGTTTCCGTTATTTAATAGCTTTCAAAATTTACTGGATTAAATCCTTTAATCTTCATAGAATTCATTTGAGATTTATTAATTTTATTTAATTATTATTCAAACTTTCTTTAATAGTCTAATTTATGGGAAAGGTTGATTTCTTTCTTAAGTTCTTTAAATATATAAAAGCATTAATAATAAATGATGAGAAACTATTAGTTTGATATCTATTTGCTATTTGAGTGATTTAATTTACTATTTTAGAAAAGCGATTGTTATCAAAGCGAAAAAACTCTTATTGATTTCAGCTCCTTCCATTCTACAATATATTTTGGTATTCATAATGTTCGAGTCTTTATCATTTCTAGTAAAACTTAAAAAGCTCAGTTTCACACAAGATTTATCATAAATTGTTGACTTTAAAAGCATGGAACCTTAATACTTTTTGTGTTCACAAAAATTCCTTTTAGTACTACTATATAATATTGTAAAATTATTCTTAAGATTATCATAAAATTAAAGCAATTTAATATCATCGAAAGCTGCGAATAAATACTAAAATTAAACAGACCCATTATATAAACCTAACAATCAAAATGTAAGTCTTCTCACAACCTGTTTGATCATAAGTGAATTACTTGAATGCCACGATGATTCAAGCCGTGACGCATTCCTATATCAGAGTTTCTGGCATCTGGCTAAAGCATATTATTGATAAATATACTTTTATTAAAATAAGCAATGAACTTAGAAAGATCAATCAAAGTTCTAAATTTTAATTATAGGTATCGATTATCAATGAGAATGATTTGACCTAAATCCTATGACAGTAAGTGATTGGATTTCTTGTTCTATGAAAACATCTTTAAAATTAGGATAACTCCAGGGTTCTAAAAGTTTATTAACATATAAATATTTATTGAATTGTTCTTTAATTCAAGCTTTTCTTTAAGTTTGTTATTTATTATTCAAATTAATAATTACTGAAATGCTTTATATTTAGAAAATTGAAAGGTTTGATAAGTAATTTAATCCTAAATAACTGATTATTTAAAGTTTGATGCTTCACAAACTAAATATGTAAAGTATAATAATACTCTAGCTAAGGTTATCTCCTCTCTCGTTATGTCAGGAAATATCACCTCCTGAAATATTTAAAGAGTTTTTGTCAAGTAAATTCTGAAGGCTGTGGAACTAACATTATTTAACACTATCATAATAGGAACTTACTTGTAAATCCATCTAATAAGTCAATTGCTGAAAACCTTACTGATGACATCCATAATTTTTCAAGATAGTGTCACTCGGCCCAAATATTTTCCCACTAAAATTAATGGTTGATTTCTGTCGAAACTCTGCTAACGTATATAAATTACAAAGCTCAAAATCTTAAAATGGAGTTAAACTTGAAATTGAGCTGCTACATTTTCATCACCATCTACAGGCTTAAGCATTCTGTGGTTATATTTAATACCTATTTGATCAATTAACACAATTCAAATTAATTAATAAATTTACATAACATTTTTATTTATTTAATTATCAATAATAAGTGCAATCATAGGTTGCAACAAATATTAAATTACTTAAATATAGGAACATTTTAAATCAAAGAATAACATACATTAAAAAATATATACTAAAATTAAAAGATAAAAAGATTCTTTATGCCTAATAAAATTTGATAGAATTTAAGCAAAGTACAAAAAATAAAAAAACAGAATTAAGTGGCATATATTTCAGAATACTTTTAATTTATAATAGAACATTAAAAACCAATCTCCTGAACACTCTTTCGCTTAAATTTTACTCTTTTATTTTCTTCAATTATCTTTTTCAATATCTTCTTCAAATAATAATTAAAATTCATTCTTAGATTGAAGAAAAACACTCTACTAAATTAATAGCAGAGGTTTAAAATATGAATTCTCAATAATCAATATAAATAGGAAAGTAAAAGATTATAATAACAATTGATAATATCTAACTGAAGATATAAAAGTACTTTATTAATAATGTAAACCTATTAATTTAGATATTAAAATTAAATAATGATTTAATTAACATTGAAGTAAACTTAAAAAAATTGGTAATAAATGTATAAAAATCGTTTAATATAATTGGATATAATTCTTATAAATGAATATTAGCGCTTTTGGTTGATTAGAATTACGAAAATATAGTCTGTGTATTCGATTAATATCCAAAATATTTAAAAATAAGAATTTAATATTTTCATTTCCATAAAATAATAAGCAGATCCCTTTATAAGAACGAACACAGATTCTCAAAATAAATATATTATTGCAACATTCTCTAGCAACAGTTATCTTTTGAACAGCTCAATATTTTTCAAATCTGACTTAAATTTTCCAAAAAAATAACCTATGATAAAGTTGCCTTGGATGGGAAATTCAATACGTCGAGACACGCCAAATTTCCATGGTCTTCGATATCATTTAAGACCATCCAAATGGGGTAGAAAATAGCATATTCGATATCAGTGCTCTATCATGACCAATATCCTTAAATTTTAAAGTAGACATGATGAGTTTGAATTTTCTAAAAATCTCAAAAATTAATTAAATCAATTTTTTTATATCAATTTTACCAACAATAATCAGAGAAGTAAAATAAATTCAAATAAGCATTACAAAACTTTAAAATCTCTCGAAATAAATAATTAATTAATGTCAACAATTTTCTGTATTTTGTTAACAGTTTTCTCTTTATTCACTTGATCGTTGTCTTTTCATTTCATCTCAACTTAAACAAGTCACTTGTTCATCAGGTCATCCTCATCACTTCATAATTATAAACATATTTATTATCATTTTCAGTTAAAGAACTTTAACTTATACTCTTATACGTTAACTTAATCCTGATCCTTAAGAAGTGTATATACTTCTACTTCATAGGTAATGATTGTTTCATAAACTATTCTTTTAATTCATGCTAGATTCTCCTCATTTAAGCAATGATTTCCTATTTTCTATGAAATTCTATGAATTGTTTTCTTTTTACATATTTTTTATATTTCTAGCCTATCATCTTTTTTTATCAATAAGTCATCTTCTTTATCTTATTTTATATGTTAATTTTTATATATTTAACTTATGCTTTTAATTTGCTTGCTCATCTTATTTTTATCTTGATCTTATTCAAGTTTTAAATTGATAAATTCATCTACCTATGAGTATTCCTGCAACAAATTCAAGTATGAAATTTTCCCCATTTATGTACAGTCACTATTGTATATTTGAAAAAGCTGTAGGTGTGTGTGGTCTACGATTATACCTATGTCTATATCTGTACTATCATTGTCATAATTAGATTTACCTATTTAGCTTAATTGCTGCTTTAAAATGCTCCAATCTGTTATCTTGGCTTGTGGTATTGAAAGTGGAGCAGTGTCTATTGAGTACTTGACATCTGAGACTTAATTAAATTTGACACTTTTGGTGTGTGAATTGTGATTCCTTAAAAATTATTAGTTGAGGTAATGCAGCATTTAATTTATTAGAACTGTTCATTTTAAGAGAAGATACTTGATGATACATTTAATGATTAAGACGAGCTTTTTTTAAACTCATTTAACTCCATTGATCTTATCTTATTTGATTTTATGTATCTTTGGTATCTATATATGTCGAATAAAACTTTTAATGGGTTCTTTTAACTTTTTAGTTCAGGATCGGAGTAATGATCTTTGTAATATTTAATTTTAAATTATAATATTTAGGAAACTAGCAATAATAGCAATCGTAGTAGTTTGGCTATATTAAAATCTTCTTTCTAAATATTGATATAGTAAATATACTTATCCTAAAACTTAAAATAAATAGAATTAAAATATAAAATATAAAATGCTGTTTGCTGAAAAGAAAAAGATATTAAAAGAATAATAGAAATATTATTTTATTATTGTGGTATTTCCTTACAACATAGTTCTGATATAAAAATTTAATATTTTATGTATACTTATTAAATATTTTTTTTTAATTTCAAATCTTATTATATTTCCTTATTGTATTTAATCAACATCAACCATTTTATTATATTAAAAAAAGATATGAAAAAAAAATAATGAACAATTTCTAAAGCTTTTTAATAAGAGTGAGTTTCTTTAAATTTATGAATATTTCACAATACTAATATATCAGAAAATATTATAAAATTATAATGATAGGTATTCAAATCTAATTAATATAATATATGATCATTATTATTACTTTTATTTGGGGAAATAATTTATATAATGATACAAAAGTGACATAAATAAATAAAAATATGAGGGTATTTATTTAGGGTCATCCCAACTAATGATTAAAAATTTAGCATTCATATAAAAATATAAATTATCATTTTTGAATCAGAGTCAGAACCACTTTTGGGAAACTGAAGATTTAAAACCATATTCATAATTATTGGGATAATTATTATTGTTAGGAAATATTTCCATGAAATAGAAATTTTTATTAAATTTTCATTTTAGTTAAATGTTGAGTCAGAATTACAAATAGAAATAGTATAAAAAGTAGCTATAATAGAGTACCATCTACCATTCAGTAGTTATTTCGAATTTATTTTTTTTAATATTTTTCTTCTGTATAATAATTTTTTGAGAATTCTAATTAATTTAGTAACATTTATATTGAAAATTAAAAAAATTAGCCACATACGATTGACATAGCCAGAATTTTTATCATAAATTGATATTATTTCAATGATTTTTCTGATGGAATTGGTGCTATTTTGATAAATTATATAATGATATTGTTTGGATATGTTTCATATTTATATTAATCAACAAAATATTCATCATTTTAGACTATTAAATTAAAGCAAAATTATATTAATTTATTTATCTTCTAACTCTAATTTTTAATTTAAGAAGAGAAATTAGTTAAATGTTATACATAGTTATACAATATCATCCATAAAAAAAAGGATTTTTTGAGATTTTTTTAATAAAATATAAATTCAGATAAAAATTCTCCATCAATATATAAGTCAGAGTGATGAGATATCATAAGTAAAAATCAAAATGAATAAAAATTAAAAAAGCATACCTTAAATGTAATTAATTTTTAATAGAAATATGGAAGAATTTAAAAATTTTAAGCTTCAACTCAATAAATCCAATTAATCATACTATTATGATTTATACCAATAACTCACATAAAATTCAATTAAATATCTAAAAAAAATTAAAGAAAGCTTAACTTCAATGTATTATGGTATAGAAACTTGGAAGTTTCGTCACTCAGGGAAACAATAAGATAAGTGAAATTATTAAAATGATTGATTTATTTATTTTAGAAATATTCAAGTGCTCATTAAATCTATCTCTAAGTATAGAATATTAAGATTGAAAGGATTTAGAAAAGGATGCAATGAACTATACATTATAAATTAGTACTTTAACTGAATATAACAGCAAAATAAAGTAAACGCTAGATCCTCAAGAATTAATCATGGGTTTTGACCAAGGCGTTTTAAATAAATACACAAATAATTATTGTTGAGGGAAGTTATATATGTTTATGTTAGGACTAGCTGTGACTACTCTCTTCTCCAACATTAGTCCCATATAAATAGCAGTTTGATCTCATGTTTCCTTCTATAAAGATGAACAAAATTTCTATCAATTATCAAATTAGCAGATAATAGGAGTCTTTGTTGAAGTATTTTCAATATTGAAATGATTGATTTAAGACAATAATATTTTATTGCATTCCTAGAATTAATTATTATTTTTTATTGATTAGTAAGGCTTGTTCCTTTAACAAAACATGAAGAAATAGAAAAATTAGATAATGCTGATAGTTTTTAAGCAAACGATACTGAGAGTCATGCGCTTTACCAACTTACATTGAATTTCAAGACTACTACCTAATGATGGAAATAATAAGCTTAGATAAAGATAACATCAATTTTACTCAAAAGAGATTAAAACATTCAATTTTCCAAAGGGCAAGATACTTATACAAAAATAAAAATTGGGGTGGTACCTGTCTCACACCCCCCACTTTTATTATAGTAAAAATAAAAACTGAAATAAATTTACTATACCAAATTTTGGTCGAAAATCACGAATTTTATAATTAAAAAACTTTTTGGCAACACTTTGAGGTATTATGACCTTGAAAAATTTATCGATTTATCATAGAATAAAAAATATAAATAGTTAATTTTTTGGTGATTTTTTCCTCCAACATCTTTCATTTCTTAACTTATAATTTCATTTGTACTGAAACTTAGAGACAACTTATTCTTATATTTGGAGTGACAAAACAATATTATTCATAAAATAATTGATTATTCACTTTATTAATCTTAATTCAATTCAATTTTAAATAGACTCTAAGTTTCAATACAAATGAAATTATAAGTTAAGAAATGAAAGCTGTTGGAGGAAAAAATCACCCAAAAATTAACTATTTATATTTTTTATTATATGATAAATCGATAAATTTTTCAAGGTCTTAATACCTCAAAGTGTTGCCAAAAAGTTTTTTAATTATTAAATTCGTGATTTTCGATCCAAATTTGGTTAGTAAGATAATTTCTGTTTTTATTTTTACTATGATAAAAGTGGGGTGTGTGAGACAGGTACCCCCCAAAAATTGTAAATATGAAAAATTAAATGAGAAAATTATGCTTTAAATTGTTGGATTTTTAACTATCTTTCGAATTTATAAACATAAACAATGAACTCTCATTAAGCAATAGCTGCTATCAAGTACTTAGAGTATCAGATTGAATTCATATAATTATAGAATATTCTGAAAAAACAGATACTAAATAAAGTAATAAAGTATATTTTGAATCAGGCTGTCACATAGAAATTTTTTATATTAAAAAAAAAATAGCCTAAAATTAGTTATACACATCAAAGTGCTGAATTGAAAATAGATTGCAGTGAGAAAGTCCAGTTTAATCTAAAAGATTCATGATGATAATTATTGTATCAGAAATATTTTTTTTTATAGCATTATTTAGACTGATAGTGTTTAATTCTGAAGGATTATTTAGATTCAAGATGCATTTGAAGCTTTTAATAACTTTGAATATCTATCCAAAAATAATATAAATTCAACCTACTACTACAAAAGTAATACAGCCAAATTCTATCGAACAGTCTAGTTAGGAGAACTATTCTATTATAAAAAATGCTATTAATCAGAAATTTTTTATATATTTTACATTGGAATTGATAATACTAAGCAAAATGCAGTTTATTTACATTATTAATGAATAATATATATTGTCAGTTGAGATAGATGATTACTATATCTATTGTCGTAATAGAATCTCCCCGGAATACTGACTCCAAGTTCTGCCTACAGCTTCATAAATTATTGGCAGTTATGTTTATTCTGGTCAGTTGAGAAAAAGTGTCTGGGTTCGGGGGGTTTAGCAGTTGTTGTTATTGTTGTCATTACTATTGAAGTAGAAGTTGTAGTTGTTGTATTGCTCATATTGATTCTGGTTATGAAATTTTATCATTTATAAAAGAAAGACAAAAACTTATCGCTATAAAAATTCAAATATCCTGATATAACGTTTGCCATTTTTAACCATGAATAATCAAATTTCAATTAAAAATTAATATTGAATTCTAATATTGGAATATTGTTTCGATCTATAATTTTTATATGGATATGATTAAATTTATTTAAGTTTATAGATATCTTTAATCAAATAGGCTCATAAGTTTTGAATAGGATATTTTAGATCAGTTTAATATTTTCCCATTTAATATCAGGAATATGTAGGTTCTAAAGTATTAAAATTGCAAATTCTTTCTTCAATCAAAGTAGGTTATAGAATTATTAAGAAAATTGTAAATAAAAGTGATGAGGTTAGCAGGGTGGGTGATGAAACGAAAATTATATGAAAATAGCGCAAATTGTAAAAGGATTTTCTTTGATTAACTCTGGTTTATTAAAATTTATTCGTATATGTAGTTATTACTATCAATCTTGTATTTTAATTATTTTAATTCAAAAGAATTTGGTAAGAATTATTAATATTTACTCTTTCATTCAAATTAGAATAAGTCAAATTCAATTGTAATTTATCGGGATCAATTTAATAACAATAATAATAATAATAAGAAGCTATAAAGGGGTTTATCCTTCATATTTTTGATTGTGCGCTATCACCAATAAAATTCTAGACTTTTGCTATTGAGGCACATAGTTCTCAATTGATATGGTATAGACAATTGGGTTCCTAGAAGATTCTGACACATTTATCTAAGTATAATTGTTGGATTCTAATCCTTTGAAAATTTAGAATATGGTCCTTTCTTCTTCGATACCAGGAAAAACTCAGCTGAGTGTCATAGATAGAATCCAATATCGTAACTCTATAGATTTTCCTTGCTAATTTCGACCAATCCTATTATTTAAAATCTCATACCTGATCTTCGATCTTGTCCTGAAATTTAAAAACAAACTTAACAAAGAGTTTTTTTATATTACTTATATAACAAGTTGCAATTGTTTTAATTAATGAATTGATATCTTATTGCTGATCTGAGAATCTTTTATATTTGAGTTTAATTAAAATATAACCCCAAAAGCCTTCTGTTCCAATGTCATGAAATAAAATTTCAAATTAATACCTTCTTGCTTTCTGCAACATACTAATTACAAACTGCAACTGCCTTCTTGTTCTCTGTGACTGCTTATTCCAACGGCTTGTCTTCCAAAATTAATCACATATATGATTAAATCATCTACTGTTTGTCTTATTCCTCATTCTAAGCCATTTTAGTAAATAGATTCACCTTTAAATTCTTCAAATCACAAATATTTATGTCATTGATTTGTTATTTAAAACTTTAATTGTAATCATTGAAAATTGATGTTTTAACATATGAATTATAACTGGTATTTAATTTTTTCTATTCTTTTTATAGTGTTGTTCTGACTGATTTTTTCATCTAAAAATCTAGAGCTTGTTCCTTTAATTTCTTGAATCTCCCTATGCACCCATCTCAATCTAGCTCAGTATATTTAATTCTTTAGTTTAGTTTTTCATT
>ARYC01001825.1:0-18225 GCA_000711775.1 Oxytricha trifallax
ATTCTGTTTGCTTAAGAACAAACAATTTTGGTAAAACTAATACTACTCCATCACAATAAAAATATTCTTATACATTATAATTTCTTTATTAAAAACCAATATATCATTTCTGTAATTTTATTTTAATTATATTTATGAAGATTTCTGGGAATTGAGGTATCTCAATTAGTTTTTTGCATTAAAATGCTTATTAAAAGTTCTTTACCTTAAATTGTACGAGCACTGTGATTTATCAACCTAAGGGAAATGTAATATGCGAAAATATTAATAAAAAATATAAAATTTTAGTTTATAAATTGAAATTGGCTGCATTCTTTAGAAAACTCATTAATATATAATATTTAAGAGATGGCCTTGAGAAAAAAACTATCATGTGTTTTATTAAATAAGAGATTGAAAATTTTGGGGAATAAAGTTTATGAAATGGACAAATATTCTTCAATGAACTACAAGACTGAATAAAAAGATTGATAAAATATAATTCTTCTTCAATTTATAGGAATTTTACATTTGCCAAATGAAATGTTTGGATAATTTAATTATTCTACTAAGAGATATATAATTATTAGCTTTCATTTCAATAGATTATTTATTGGCTTTATTTATCACAGTTTAGCAAATTATTTACATATAAAAAGCTCCAACTCTAAAAATTAATAACTTTACTCTATTCTGTGAGGTAATGATAAAATTGCTTCTTAAATTTAGTTCAAATAGCAAAATAATTATTAAAAAAATTTACTAATTGACTCATTCATTGTATGATTTTTCAAACAAATAAATCTAATTAGTAGTTTTCTTTTTCATCTTTAGAGCGTGTTTATATAATTTCAAACTGATTTCTATTGTAATAATAAAAATTAGAGTCTAACTTTTGTTGAAATTTTAGATTATTTTATTATTATAATATTTCTCAAGTTAAAACTTTAAATTGAGTTAGGCTTAAAATTTATTGAATTATATAATCGAGCTATATTTGTATTTTCTAATACATCGAGTTTGGGTAATCAATCTCAAAAAACCAGATAGATATAATATTTATTAACAAATTTTTTTTATGCATATATTTGTTTTATTTACTAGATATCACTCAGTATAAAAATTTGTTCATTCATAACTTAACACTCATTGGCAAAACAGAGTATGCAGAGTCAGACATGTTGGGAATTGAATAATTTGCTTCTATTGTAGTAAGAGATGTTGAAAATGTATCATATTAATTTTTAATTTGATTATATATTTAGAAGGTAGCTTGCTTCCCAGATATGCAATGGTAAATAGTTAGATGCAAATGGCAGTTTCCCACCCGTCTAAAATTTTAAACCATAATTATAAAATTTCATATTTAAAAAAAATAAATTATTATCAACTTAAACATGAAAATTTAGATAATTTATGGAACTTTCATAATTTTCACGATATTTAATTCTAACTGTGAAAGTTACATTTATAATTTTCTATAGAAAATTTACCTTAATATATTTTCAAATTTTTAAGGAGCAAGAATAAAATTAACTTAAAAATAAAGTTATAAAATTTTATTCTAAAAAGTCATAAATTTGATTGCGAAAACTTTATTTTTCTACTTTATTTTGCCTATGAAAATAGATTTTAATGTTTGGAAGCAAGAAGCTAATAAAGGAGGAATCTAGCTTTCATTGACAGAGTATCCCCCCATATATTTAAAATTAATATAAATCAAAACTATAAATGTATACATTTAGGATAGTGGATAAATATGTTCAAACTATACAGCAACTTAATAGGAAATGTTGGCAACACCGATAACTATACCATTTGTTATGTTTATTTTCAATAAAATTATGCGAAAAATTCTTATTGATAAATAAATCGGCATATATTTAAATTATAAATAACTATAAATGATGATTTATTTGTTATAGACTCAACATTAAAGGCATATTTTGGTTTTATAGCATATTCAACAAATGAATTATTTAATAATTTATTTTATGATATTTATCTATAAATGTTCACAGTAAAAACACATTTTATAAAAATTGCTATAATTCAATTAATATCTTTGGCTTTTATATTCATTATACTTTTTTTATTGGCTTTTACTGTTAAGGCTGTAAAATAAATAATTATTCTTTAATTTTTTTAAATATGTGCGAATTTTATAAATTTATGAAAATATATTAATAATTTTTAAAAAATTGCATAGCTATAAAAAAAAATTGAACTGTGAAAACTTTAATGATGAGGGCTCAATTTATGAAAACCTTTAAAATTTAAGAAGTACCACAAACTTGGGAGTTTATAGAATAGAGACAAGTTAAAATATCAATATTACTAACAACACATATAAAAATATCGTCGTAACATCAAATGCTTTATTGAATTTTACTGATAGCTGTAACTCATTTAATATTTTGTTTACTAAAAATTATAAGAATTGATGTAAATTTATTAATATATAAGACTAATTTTTATTGAAACCATTTATCTTTGATTAAAACACGATTGAAGATATCAAATTTATTTATTATAATATAAGATGTTTACAGTTTATAAAATGGAGGCTTATTTAACATTGATATTTTATATGAAGATATGCATGAGTTTAAGTTTCAAATTACAAATAGCAATTTCTCTAATATTTATAATTTTTTTAATTATTTAAATATTTACTCACAAAAGTTAGGCACTATTATATATTACAGCAGCTAATTCCCACTTTAAGAAATTGCTTTTATTAATTGCACAATTTCTAAGATATTTATCAATCAATTTCTTGAAAACATTTTAATATTGTATTTTATTATTTTCTATGAAAATTGTTTAGATTTTTGAATAATATAAAAGATATTTACAGAGTATAGAGGAGCCGTTATATTTTCAGAAAATTTAAACCAAGTTAATTTTGTCTTTGAAAATTGTATAATTAGTGAAATAATTGCACTTTAAGGAGGTTCATTATTTGATTTTGATAGTAGCATTGCCAAAATTACATTAAGTATTGTTTTAATATAATCTTGTTAATTTTAATTAACTATAACTCATCTTAATTTATATACAGTTGAGAAATCTCATTTGATAATAATAGTTTATTGGAGTGTCAAAAAAATTAATCAATTATAAATGAAGCATTTGAAAATCCTTAATAGCTAAATTATACCTTTGGACCTGCTATTAACAAATAATTCCCATATTTTTAGTAATTTAAAATATAAATTACTATAAAAGTTCAAAATTCAATAGGTCAATTTATATCACTGAACTCAACCTATATGCATTTAATAATAATTTTTATAAAAACAGTTAGTTAGATAAATTAACTATTCAATTATAATTTAAAAATATAGTTAACTGTATATTTTTCAGTTTTGCATTTCAAATTTTTTTATCCAAATAAAAATTAAATAAAATTTATGTGTAAAAATAATAAATGAACATGCTTAAATAGATAAATTATTAAAAATCAAAAATTTGATTATTTTATAACATATTACATTAAACATTTTATTCAAGCAAGCTAATCAAATTTTAACATTAAAGAATTTTTAATAAAATTTATTTACTTTTTAATACATCTCTAAGTACTTTTTTGGTTTATTTTTTCTTAGCAAGTTTATATGATTTTGTATATTTTTTAATTTTATAAGAGATTATCTACTATGCCCATTTTAGAACTATTTAAAAACAAAAATCAAGTTAGAATATTAAAGATCTATTTGTGATAAAAGTAATTCGTTCAATTTTTCTTAAATAAATATACAATTATCAACTTGATAAAAATAATTTAATCTTTTAAAAAGTAAATGAAAATTCTTTATTAGTATTTTATTTATATTTTATGAAGAGTACTATACTGATATAAATTGTTAAAGTTATTTTTCCATCAAATATTTTTATCTAGTTTATTTTCTTCATAATTTATCATGATTGCGTTAATTCTATCAAAGGATCTGTATTCTATTTTCAAAATGCCAGTTCTTTAAATATAATCAATTCAACTTTAAGTTAAATAAAATATAAAATCAATTTAAAATAATTTACACTAATTGTTGTTAATAATATATTTTATTAATTATTACTTTCATAAGAAATCAAGCAAATCAAGGAGGTTCAATATACTGTGATTAGTGTAATTTAATTATAGAGAATTCTTAATTTATTAATAATACTGCAAAATCTGGAGGAGTTATTTTTACTGATAATTTTAATAAATTATTAAGTTAACTATAGATACTATATAGTAATTAAAATTAATAATAAATTTTATTAATGCATTTTAGGATAACTAAGTCAATATTCAAATTACAAATTTAACAGCAATAAATAACTCGGCAAGTGATATTGGTGGGTTTATATGCATAACAAAATCAGATTTAATAAGTCAAGAATTAAGTTATGTTTCAATTACAGATTCTTAAGAAATTTTAAAGAATTTTGCTTTTAATAGAGGTGGGTTGATATACCTTAAAAATCAAAGCCCCAAAACCCCTTAATGAGGTTTATAAGTGCTTTGATTTGTAGGGAATTTGTTAGGGGTTGGGGTTATTAATTAAATGCGAGTCTAAAATTACAAGCTTTTGGGGTCTTATTATGATGAAGAGTAAATAGATTTAGTGTTTATACTGCGTTATTGTTGTGTTATGTATAGTGAATAAGTCAAACCAGTACTGAACTATATGTCTATTGCACTGCTCTTAAAGCGAACTCCATCAACTGTTCGATACCACTGATTGAAAGCTGTGTAATTAAAGCAATAATAGCTGAATTCTTAGTCTAAGAGGAAGTCAAAGTTTCTATAGAAGCATATTGACTATCTTATTAATAAAAAACTTTGAAGTATTGGACTCACTTCTCTCTCGACTAACGAGGTATTATGTTTCACCGCCAGTTCCCTGAGTTGAAGATCTATACATAATATGTTGAAAACATTTATAAACGAAACGGTATCTCTTACAAGGGTGTAAATCGTATCAAGAGAGTAATTGATTTCACTCTACTATTTTACATCAATAACTTAAATTATATTTATAATTAAATGCAGATAGCCTAATAGAATAATATTAAGTTTATTCATGCTGACGAGGCTGTGCTTACATTCAACACTTTCATCTAGAAGTCTTGGTAGAAGAGGCATAGCAACATAGAAGTATATGACTAGAAAGTCAAGGTATATACAATCGCAATTCTTGAAGGAATTAGCGAGGATGCTGGTTTAGAAACTTATGTTATTCATCCTCGCTCTTTTAAGTCAGAGAAGTATATTATTTATTAAGTTTTTAGAGCAGCTGAGAGAGAAGTACCTTGAATAAGTGTTCTAACCGAGATACCACCTCCCCACCATACACCGAGATACCCCTCCCCATACCCCCCTCCCTACCCCCAAACTATTTTATAATAAAAAATAATTTAATAATTTATAAAATCCTTTATAAATGAGAATTTTAAAAATTAATGATTGAATAATTATAATAATTTATAAAATCCTTAATAAATGAGAATTTTAAAATTTTATTGATTGAATAATTATTTTTATTTATAATTAAAGCTTAATAATTTTAATTATATTTAAATTAATAATAATGATTAATTTATAAAATTCTCATTTATAAAAGATTTTATAAATTATTATAATTATTTTATTATAAAATAGGTTGGGGGTGGGGAGGGGGGTATGGGGAGGGGTATCTCGGTTAGAACAAATAAGAAATTATACTATTCGTTGATAATCTTTCTGTTCATAAAAACTAAAGAAACAAGGAAGAGTTATGAACAACTTAGATTAATTCCAGTGTTCAACGTACCATACAGTCAATAGTTTAGTGAAATTGAGTTCTACTGGGGTATATTAAAAGGTCATTACTAGAGACTGCTGCTATACCACTTGATGCATGACCTACCTAACGATACAGTAAATTTTATAAAAAGTTCAACTAAGAGAGTTGATAATTAGTTAGCATAAAAGTGTGCTAAAGAAGGGAGAGTGAATGTATATAAATAAGTTTTATAGTTAAGTTAATGAATATATAAGTCACATTTAAAATTCTTTAGAGGGAGCTGGCTTCTCTTTCTTTTCTTCTACTTCTTGCTTCCATCCTCCTAAGTTTCTTCTCTTTGCCAGCTCCAGCATCTATGTTCATTGACTCTGGAGGCTAAATATTAGAGTAAAGTCTATAACTAATTTCATACTTTGTCTATAACTTTAGCTCTTTGTGAAGCTTGCTTTATTTCTTCATCAAGAAGATACCAGTATCAGATTTTTCTAAAGAGTTAAGCTACAAATCTTACTTGAAATATAAGGGTGCTTCTGCAGCTCTGATTGCCAGCTCTCACTAATCTTAATTCCTCGTTTGTCCTTATCCTCTAAAGAGATGATGTGCCTTTTCTTTTGAGATTATTGGATCATTTATTTCAAGTAATCACCTTTAATTGTTGTAAGTATGCCAAAGAAATAGTTTCATTCAGGTAGTTTATTTGACAACTGCTTCTTAGTAAGCAGATACTGCGAAACCTCTGAGTCATTCATAGCATCATCATATAAGTTAGTCACAGAAATTTCTGGATAGTTTAGAATCTCTGCAAACTTTACATCTTAAGTTTTCAATGCTTTCTTCTCTTCGCAGAGAATCGCTCTTAGAAATGATATTTTAGTGCCTTCAATCGTTGGCAGGAACAAACCAACTACATAATAAGATTTGCCACTATGAGTTCATTACCTTGCTGCACCAAGTAGCGGTGCAAATCCTCCTTACCTCTAAATCTTTGAATCAATTCGGTTGCTTGCATTATTTTCATTGCATCATTCATTAACTCCATCTTGTTTACAGATCTAAGAAATGATATTCAAATTTAAGTTAATTGATTTCAATTGTATACCTCTGAAAAACTTACTATTAAATATGAGCATCCTATAGGAGGTCAACCTCTAAGTAGGATATGGAGAAGGTTTTGAGAACTGGTTTCAAACTTTTGAGATTGATATCAATTTCTACTGTTATAGTTCCATATTTTTGAATTAAATTTTTACATTCTTAATTAGGAGTAACTCCTAAAATGCTACAACTTAATTAGGAGCACCCTAATTTTAATCTTAAAATCACAAAATACCTCCTAAAGCAGTACGTACTTAATTAGGTGCACCTCCGTAATCGGCACGTGCTGTATTCAACTTATTATTAATATTATAAATGGTAACTTCCTCACCCATATTTAGAGCTGGATCGTCTCTTAACACTCATAATTCTTCTCTAATACTCTAAGAACTTCCCTTGAAACTCGTAGGCTTAAAAACCTCTCATATAAGCTCTGAGTTATAGAGGCAGTTAAATAATTTTAAATTCAAATTTAAATATGAGCGCTATCATTTTAAGAAAAGCAACAGCACTTCCATAAAACTAAATGAGACGTAACTTTGGCAGCAATAAAAAGTGTGATAACTATGAGATGAACTCTCATAAAGAACTACCAGAGCTATCACTTGAGGTCTCTGTTATTAAAATAGAAAATAAATGGCAAACAAGTTTGTGGGAGACAGAGAAGAGGAAAAAGGTAATAATGAAATTTCAATGTAAGCAGAGGAAGTTGAAGTATATTTTTGTGAGAAGTGTGAAAGAGACTTTACTCATAAATCAAGCTGGTACAGGCATATGAAGGTCCATAAGGAAGCTAAGCCTACTGTATACTTAAAGCACGACAAAGTTGATGGAAAGTATGATTGCTTTGAGTGCCATAAGCAGTACTCTCATACAAGAGACTTAAAGAAGCATATTTTAAAAGCCCACAAGAAAGAGATAGTAGTTGAAGATTAAGACACTCAACTGAAGTTGCTCAACAAAAGAAAGCAAGGGAACCTCTTTAAGCTGCTGAGCTTTAACAAGCAAGCGAATCAGAGTATGTGAGGATTGCACGCAACCTCTTAGCATCAGAGGTCACTAAAATCATGATTAAAATATAATACAAGAAAATTCCAGTACTAGCATAGATTGATTTAGATACTTCTCTCTAAAGCTACCTAATTCTAGAGGACTCCTATGACAAGAAAGTTATTAAGGATCATCAGTATGCTTACAAGGTATATCCTTTCAACTATCTCCTTAGTGATGATAAATATTAAATGGAGTTTACTAATGAGTATTAAGTACTCAACTCAGTCTAAGTTTAAAGAGTGCAAATACTTAATAAAGCTAGATGCTGTTCTCCTAGCCAAAGATCATGTAGCTTTCAGACTACCACTCTTTGAAATGACACTCAGAGATTTCATAACTGATCAAAGAAATCATAGATAGCTTGCATTAATATCAACCTAAGCTATAAAAGGTATCAAAGAGCTTCATAAGTTAGGCTTTGTTCACAAAGATCTCAAGCCTGAGAATTAGAGAAAATTTGAATATTTAAGTAAGTCATCATTAATAATCAAAAATTTAAATTCTATATAATTATTAAATCAAATATCATTTTTAATTGACGAGCTAAGTCTAAAAAATAGATTTTGCGTTAGCTCGTCATAATTTATTAACTTTCATTTTGACTATATTAACTTTAATTTATATTTAACTCATAGACATATAAATATATTAATTATACATCCAATATGATTAGTGAATATATAATAAAAATTATTATTATTGGTTATTTTAAAAACCTATTATATCTTAAACTTTAATAATCTAATTAGAAATACATTTTATTAAAAACATTGTTCACTTTTAAATATGAAGATTTATTCGCTTTAGCATAATAATAAATCAAAATATATTTAAAATTCAAAATGAGGATATATTTTATATTTTTATATTTTTGATTATTTAGTCATTCTTTGGTAAATGTAAATAATTTCTCTAAATATAATGTTGAACTTTTCACCAGTAACAGTAACAATTATTGATTTCAACAGAGCCTTAAGAGTGGAAGTATCAAGACTTGGAAGTGTAATGGGAACTCCAGGTTATTATCCAGAAAGAGAAGACTGGAGAGATGGAGACTTACAGTTGGATGTATGGGCTTTAGCAGCAATAATAATAGAGTGCGATATGCCTCGCAACGATTACTACTCTACAAGGTGCGAGAAGGATGCAAGGCAAAGAATAAAGCAATTTATTGACAAAACAAGAGTGTCTCAATCAATGAAGCAAATGGCAGAGTCAATAATAATAAAACCAAACTCAAGATCAGACATATCAATAGAGTAGATAGAGTTGTGGTTAAGTAAGATAAACTTCAGACCTCTCCCACATGATCCAAAAGTGCATTTTGAGTGATTAAATTAAATAAATTTACTATATATTTCATAGTATTATTAAATTAGATAGAATCTTGCTCTGGGGATATAATGTAACGAATCCTTACCAGGTCTATCTAGAACTCTATCCACAACCTAGTCACTAACGGCTAGGAAATGGAACACTGTTAGGAAACCAACAGTGAATCTTCTGACGAACAAATGTTCATAGAAGACAGTAAACCTATTTTGTTACAAAGCTAACTAATTATTGAATCAGATGAAGATTCATCAATGGAAATTGATGACAGGTACTACTAAATACTAACGAAACATCAACTCCAAACCATGAACCAAACACTCTTAATTGATGCAAGAAGAAACTACAAATTCATCAGTAGAGACTAAGCTTCAAACAAGTTCTGATTGATGACACCCAATTACTAGACAACCACAGAACTTTAAGAGACAAAAATCACAAAATCATTGCTAACTTTTTCTATCCCTCCCCCTCTCACTAAACAGACACAGATTGGATGTCTGAATAAGCAGATGAGGAAGAAGCCTACAAAGCTTTTTAGAAAGAACAAATTAGGTATAAGAACAGATACTACAGAAACCTCAAACTGTCTCAGAAGAAAAAATGCTTCTAAACACATCACCAGGAGACCCCTAAATTAAAACCCCAACTCTAAAATAACAATGGAACCTCACTACCCCTTTAACACAAGCCCAAGAGAAGAAAGAAACATCTCAACCAACACACAAATAGGTACAAGCTTTTCTACTTTATCTCCAATAGAAACTCCAAAAACAAAAAGTCTTCAATAGGAGACGTGTAAAAATAAGAAACTCATATACCTATCTTCCCAGCTTACCTTCCTAAGATATTGGAGGAATCACTCCAACTTACCTCAAAGATATTTGAAGAATCACCCAAGGTACTAAATAGGGAAGTCTGAGGAAAGTAGGTACTAAATAGGGTGTAAAAGTCGACAATAGAACCCATCATATCAGAAACTGAACAGAATCTGATAGAAGATTCGATTGATGATAAAACAATTTTATACCAACTCATGTACGATGGTGTCAGACCAGACATTTTACTAGAAACAGATAGAGTCTAAGTAACACTAACAACAAGTAAATACATCTAATTCACAAAGGAAGATATTAGATTTAAACTACTCTAAAGACTCATCAACTCCAAGAATTTAAGAGTCAACGCCCACTTCCAATAATGGGAGGTCTAACTCATTAACTAACTTAGCCCTCTATACTAAGGTGAGCTATAAATAAGAAGCATTAAGGAGAGAGTACTTCTCACCAACGATATTCAACAAAGTTCCCTAAAAAGATTACACGTTGGTATATCTCTTCCAAATTACCAAGAGCTCCCCTTCCAAGCAAATCTAAGACAAAGGAAAGAAAATAGAAAGAAAAGAAATGTCTCATGAAGATGACATAGAAGAAAATAAGCAATTTTAAGTGAATTAGGTTAATGGCCATATTAACTTTAATCACTGGAACTTATAAAAGGGCTTGTCCCTTATATATATTAACATATTATTGATCGGGGGTCCCCAGAGACCTCAATGTGATCACATTATTATTATTATTACTATATATTTCACATTAAAACCTATAAATAACCCCAATTCCTAACAAATTTCCTACAAATCAAAGCACTTATAAACCTCATTAAGGGGTTTTAGGGTTTAGAATGTCAAAGTTAATTAAAATTATCGAATTTATGTGAAATTTAAATTAAGTTATATAAAATTATAGTAATTTTAATTTATTTATAATGAAAGCTCAATTAACAATCTAAAGATGTTATATGAAATAGTAATAAGCACTTATTGAAGGCGGTTCTTTCTATATTAAAAAAATATTTAATTAAATATTAGTGAGGCGTAAAATATCACCATATTAAACTGTGAAATATATCGTTCTATGGCAAGCACAGGTGCTATAATTTATTCATCTGCTCGAGAGGCTAGTTTATATTTAAAAGATAGCACTATAGATTGTTAAAATTAAATGAGTTAATAGATTAATTTAATAATATATCACAGTCAAAACCCCAAAACCCCTTAGTGAGGTTTATAAGTGCTTTGATTTGTAGGGTATAGTTGGGGTCTTATTGGGGTTAGTTAAAAATATTAGGTCAATTTGGATGAGAAATATTTAGATTTACTTCTTAAGCTTAGGTATGGTTCGAGTATTTATATAGATTAAGTCAAACCAATATTGAATTATGCAGCTATAGCAAAGTTGTTACACAAGAGTGCCTCTACTGTTAGGCATCATTGCATGTTAGCTGTTTAGCATTTTAATTCTGGTACTCTAAAACATCCAGTAAGAAAATAAAAGTTCATTCAAACTCATATTGACTACTTCTGTGACTCTAAAACTTTAAAGTATTGGACACATTTTCCATTTCCATTAGACTAGCGAGCTGTAATGTTTCATCGCAGGTTTCTTGACATGCGTATCTCTCCTTAGAACATAGCCTACATTTATAGAAGAAATGGTATTATTTTCAAGACAGTAAACAGAGTGATTGATTTTACAGTGCCATTTTATAGTAATAATTTAAACTTTATATATGATTAAATGCAGAGAGGTATTACTTATAACATCAAGTTCATATACGCTGATGAAGCTGTATTCGCCTTCAACACCTTTATAAAAAAGTCTTTGTATAAGAATTATGATAATATATAAGTCTATGATTAAAAAGTGAAGGCAGTCACCCATCCAATTTAAGCTGGTATAAGTGAATAATCAGGATTAGAGAGTTTTGTTATTCACCCTCGCTCTATTAAGCGAGAGTAGTATATATAGTTCCTACATAAGTTGAGAGATAAATACAACGATTAGGAGATCATCCTGTTTGTTGATAACCTCTCAGTTCATAAGACGAAGGAATCTAAGAAAGCTTACGAAGAGTTAAATATAATTCCTGTATACAACGTTCCTTATAGCCCATAATTTAATTGAATTGAATTCTACTGGAGTTAAATCAAGACTCACCACAAGAAGTTGCTGTTGTATCATCTTATGCATGCCCATCGAAACAGTAGACTTAATTCAAAGCAGCTGTAAGAGAGTGAGCGTAGATCAGACAACAATTTGTGCGTGAGAAGGTAGAATGAATGTTTATAAATAAGTTTTAAATTTGAATGAATGAATAAGTTCACATATTAAAATATTAAATTAAATCAGAAAGGGATTTGGCTTCTCTTTCTTCTCCTCTTCTTATGGCTTGCTTGGGCCCATATTTCTTCTCTTAGTGCCAGCTCCTGCATCTATGTTCATTTCATCTGGTGGCTGAATATTAGAGTAAGGTATATAACTAATTTCATACTTTGTCTATGAATTTAGCTCTATGTGAAGCTTGCTTTATTTCTTCATCAAAAAGATACCTGTATCAGATTTTTCTACAAAGTTATATGTCAAAGCTTACTTGAAAGATAAGGATGCTTCTTAAGTTCCTCTAGCCAAGCTGAGCTTATTAGAATGCCTTGCTTCTTCTAGTCTTCAGGAGAGATAGAATATCGTTTCTTATGTGCTTCTTCAATTATTTCTCTGAGATAATCCTCTTTTATTGTACCAAGAACACCAAAGAAAAAGTTCCTCTCTGGTAGTTTATTAGAGAGTTGTTTCTTGGTAGGAAGATAAACTTCTAACTCTTCATCTTTCATCGCATCCTCGTAAAGATTAGTGACTGAAATCTCTGGGTAGTTTATATTTTTATCAATTTAATTTCATTATTTTTGAAGGCTTTATTCTCATCACAGAGTATCGCTTATAAGAATGAGATTTTGGTACCTTCCATTGTTGGAAGGAATAAACCCACTATAGTATATGATTAAGTATATGTCACATGCTTACCATGCTGAGTGAGGTATCGATAGAGATCTTCCTTGCTTCTAAATCTTGAGATCATTTCTTAAGCTTCATCCCTCTTCATTGCAGTACTTATAGATTCCATCCTTGTTCCTTTTCTTCTTATTGAATTTCAAATTTTAATATATAGAGTTCTGGATCCTACTGCTTAAAATCTTAGTATTAAATATGGGCATCTTATAGGAGGTCAACCTAGTAAAGATACGTGGAGAAAGCTGGCAGAAGCTGTAACAAACTTCAGAGATGGAGCTCGATTTTTATCAATTTAGTTCCATTAAATTAGTACTAAATTTGTTTAAATTTAATTAGTACTGGTACTAAATCCGTTTAATTTTAATTGGTACCAATTTAATAGTACCAAAACTTAATTAGTACCTAGTTTTAAACTAATGAGGTTTTAATGGAAAAGTTCCAAAATGGTTCAAAACTTAATTGGTACCAGTACCAACCTGAATTTTTTCTTAGTTGGTACCAAAATTAAGAATATTAAGCATAAAATTATAAAATTTATAGTTTTAAACTAAGTATAAATATGATCTCTTACACCTCAAAATCAACCATTATTGTTGCTATGGAAGGTATTATACAGAGTAACTATAACTAGTAAGGTTATTAGAGCTTTATAATAGAAATTTAAATTTGAATTTAAACATGGCTGCTAACTTAAATCGTAAAGCAATCTCTCTTGGAACTGGATAAATATACCTAAACTTTGGCTCAACTTAAAAGGCTGAAATTATTTATGTTGAGAGGGGGGTAGAGCTAAGAGCTCTTGAATTTGAAACAGAGGTTTTTATCATAGAAGTATTAAACCAGAAAGAGAGTGCAGAGATAGGAGTTTAAACTTAAATTGATTATGTAGAGGAGCTAAAAGAACAGCAACCAATCGAAAAGATAAAACATATCAATGTGACGACTTCTAGAATATTTTCTCAACCGAACAAAGCTTGAAGAGACACCTGAAAGAGGAACACTCTGGCAAAGCCAAGATCTATTTGAAACATGAAAATGTAGATGGTAGGTATTAGTGCACTAAATGCATGAAATAATATGCTCATTCACCTAAAGTTAAAAGCCATATGCAAAACCATCACCTCAGAGAGCTCTTGATTGAAAATTAAGAGACTAAAATACTAGTACCAGTTAAAAGAAAATCTAATACTCTTGAATAATAGAGAGAGCAGGAGAAACACAAGAGGCAGAAACGATTTGAATCGATGAACCAACCATTAAGCAATACAATTTAAGCTTGCTTTTAAGCGAAAGCAATGAATATACCATCATTAAATGCAGTCGACTAAAAGCAAAGCTTATAGAAGTTGATGAGTATGCATAAAAGGTGTATCCCTTCAGTTATCTTCTTAAGAATATACAGTATTTGAACGAATTTGCAAATGAATACATGTTTCTTAGAGAGGTCTAAATAAAAGATTGCAAAAATTTACTTAAGTAAGATGGTGTCATATTAAGCTATGATTTTATCGCACTAGGACTCAAGAAATTTGAAACGACTCTGAGAGACTATCTCTATCATAATCGATACCCCGATGATTTAAACGATATACTTTCAGATATGATAAAGGGTGTCAAGGAGTTGCATGACCTTGGGTATGTTCATAGAGATTTGAAGCCTGAAAATGTAATGCTAAATCTCTGCCCATTAGAAATAGTTGTAATCGATTTCAATAGAGCTTTAAGATAAGAAATCGTTACTTTAGCATAAGTTCTTGGGACTGCCAGATATTTCCCAATAAGAGAGAAGTGGACAAATGGTACTGTCTAATGGGATGTTTGGGCAGTAGCTGCAATAATATTAGAAAGTGATAAGGAAAGTATGTCTTACTTTGGTAGTAAACATGAAAAGCAATCAATAATTTTGGCTTAGTAACACATAAAGTAAGAAGATGTCTGCAAAGAAATTAAAAGCATAGTAGAGATGATAATCGTGAAAGCTCCAAACTATCCTCGATAAGCATTAGATGATATACTTGACCCACTACAGACAGCTAGATTCAAGAGGTACCACAAAGATAAGCAGATAAAATTTGTTTGTATTAAGTACACTAATACTTATTATATATTCATTAAATTAATATAAAACCTCCAATTTCTCTACTAACCCAAATAAGACCCTACATATACCCTACAAATCAAAGCACTTATAAAACTCATTAAGGGGTATTGGGATTTTGAGTGTCTTATTTGAAATTTTAAAAATAATTTTACAGTTTATTTATATTTTAATGAGTGGAGTTTAGCTTTACATCAAAGACACTATTTTGATGAATAAATCCAATATTATTTTTAATAAATTATATATAAATATGAATTCTTAAAGAAACATCTATAAGAACTGTATAAATGTATAAAAGTCAGGAATATACATTTTAGAAAAATCAAATATGTATGATGTTGATTCTACCTACACTAGTAATTAAATAATTAAATTGTGTTTTGCAAGTAATTTTTATATAATAATGACGGATTAACGGGAGGTGTTTTTTTGTTGTTTTCAAGCAAATTATCAATTGTGAATTCTAATTTCACGTAGAATTCTGCTAATCAAGGTGGAGTATTTTAGGTATCTTAAGATTCATTTTTAAACATAACTTCAAGCAAATTTTACTAAAACTAATAATTATATTGGAATTGATATACTTAAATATTTAATAAAATTTGACAATAATTCAGCAACTAAGTCTTCAGGAGTAATCTTTTTGACATTAAAATCTTTAAAAAATAGTTTTTTTTTTCTTATTTTTTCAATAATTATTTAATTTATTAAACATCAAATTCAACTTTCTCAATTAAAGACAGCACTTTTACAAACAACAAAGCTTAAGAGGCTTCATTCTCTGAAATTCTAGGTAGCAATACCTTGAAATATCTATAAATAACAAATTCATCTTTCATAAATAATACAGCGACAAAAAATACAATGACAATTAAGTACTCAAAGATAAAAATAACAAATTGTAGCTTTATTGATAATTAAGCCGAAATCCTCTCAAAGAATATATTTGTGGGGATGACAAGCATTGAAATTGACAATTGTATATTCAATATTGCTAAAATGAAGGAGATAGAAGTTTTTTTTAAAAATATTAAACGATATAATAAGTAAAGCCGTATTTAAAAGTCAGTTTTTTAAAGAAAAGACATAATTATTTAATAAATATTAAATCTTGTAAAGTTAATTAAGTTTTCTATATTTATTTTAGCTATTATTAACTAAGAAAGTTAATAGATAGGTTGTCCAAAATGAGTCGTAACTTAAAGAAGGGGTTTAAATAACTCACTCTAAAATACACCAAAGGGACAAACCAACTTCTTTTTGAAGATAATGGGGCGGATTAATAAAATAATAGATAGATGAAAGTAAAAAGCATCTTTCAAATTCAGAGTTCGGCTAAGAGATCTTAGTAGCCTCAACCCCCCATTAAAACATCAGTTAACTTTGATAACATCTAGTTACAAAGAAATAAAATGAGATGGACTTCACTTCCAGCAATCATGAAAGCCAAGACGGAAACTATCTTAAACTTAAAAAAGGTCATTGACGAAGTCTCCATTAAAGAGACTAGTCTCTTTTCCTTAGTCCAAAAATGTAGGGACACTACAGATGTTATCCTAAATGAGTCGATACCAATAAGTTAGGAAGAACTTCAAGGACAGTAAATTAAATGTCTTAATGCCTTCCAGTCACATGTTAACTTACTCTTTGTTATGATCCTCAAGATCTAGAAATATAACTAAACACAAGAACTAGGACACATTCACGACATAGCAATAGCTACAAAAAACAAAAACTTTGAATACCACTTCAGAGAAGAAAGATTCCAAGCCTTAATTCATTAATTTGCTTTTACTATCAAATACCCCTAGGTAATATAGGAATCAACTTTTAAGGTAGCAAACCTAGCTATAAAATCTTTGGAGAACCTAGTCAACTAAGGTGGACTTAAACAACAAAGACCTCTACCACAAGTAAGATAACAACAACCAATAGTGGAATAAAGAGAAAGATCAATGTTTGAAGACGTTTAGATGGAGGAAAACGCACCCATCTAAATAGACACGTCAATCAAATCAGGAAACAAACCTAAGTTCAAATCTACTACCAGTGACGTAACACATCAGAAAAGTCTGACCAGTATAATTTCATCTGATCAGATCAGCACAGAAATCAAAACAAACTTAGGAAAAGTTCATACTATACATGAAGTCAATCATAGACGCTAAAAGTAACTCTAGTTTATAGTACTAGGCAACACCAACTACTAAATGGATGATTTTATTATTAAAAATTTATCTTTACAGTCAAACCAAAAGGTTAAATGGTACTTTGCCAAACTAAAGAACAAATTTTGGCACGAACTAGACACAGAAGAGAAAAATGAATTCAAACTATTCATAACACCAGACTTCACAAAAATCAACCTCAACATTCAAAAATCGACATCAGAAAATACCATGATTGTTCTCTATGTAGACGCAAAAAGATATGGCATAGATCAGCTTAAAAACCAGATATTCCCACACCTTAAATAAATTTCAATGTTCAAAACTAAACCAAAAAGCGTCCAGATGGGAGGTACACACAAAATTGAACTAAAATTCAAGAAAGGAGAGGAAATGAACGTCTTTTTATACAACTGGCATAGAGAGAAAGTAACCAACAGTAAATTCTGGAAAGGAGTTACAAGATTGAAGAGAAAGAAGATACTGGACATCCACATAAAGACGAAGAAAGTCTACGGAAGACCAGATTACTTAAAATGAAAAGGGCTAGACCCTTATATATATTAAACATATTTTTGATCAGGGGTCCCCAGAGAAACTCCATGTGATACCATTAATTTATTAATTATTATTATTATTATTCATTATTTATTTTAGCTATAACAGCCTTACAAATTTTGATGAAAAACTTTCTAAAATAAATGATGAAAAAACAGTTGGTGCTTTATAAAATTTGAAATGATAATCAAATAAGAATAAGTATTAAATAATTCAAATTGCTTTTCTATCAGCTATTTATGATGTCAATCTTACAATAAACAATTCATCGTTTGAGAATGGTTTAGCCTATCAAGGGGGCACAATTTAAATTT
>ARYC01001826.1:0-65210 GCA_000711775.1 Oxytricha trifallax
AATCAAGGAACAGTCCCTAAGTAAGATATATATCTCTATTCTTATTTACGATAGAATTCGTGAACCCCAAAGTTATTGGGCTGATGCAAGAGACTAAATGTTCTATTTTTGAGTCTTACCTCAACAGCCAAATGGTTAGGTGTGTCAACAATACATTCGCTGCCTATCTTGACGAAACCAATCCAAACTGTGCAGAGGCTCTTGAAAATTTAAGGACCAATCAGAAAATTGACATCGATATCTTTGATTTCTTAGGCTGCTCCAAGTTTAATTTCATTCATTCAAAAACACATATCAGCTGGAGGCCTGGCACCTATAAAGAGAGACCCCTCAAGGGCTAACTACCTTACCAACCATCATCAAAGTAAATTCAGAATGCCAAGAGTTTGTTTGAGCAAGGATGGTACATGGCAATGGTGTTTCAAAGGCTCGTCAACCATTTCATGAGTTTCTCTTACAAATCCACATCGTTCCAGCATCAATGCCTCATCACCTATTTCAAGCATTGGCTAAATGAAAACAAGTCCCTTAGAGCCTATCACATCAGGACTAGCAAAGGCGAGGAACTACTATCTATTGCAAAGAGATATGAGAAGTTGATATGCCACCTCCTTCATCCTCATACTAAAATCCACAAGGGTACTATACAGTATCTAAAGAGTCAAGTATCGAGGAGAACTAGCCAGAGCAAGACTCAACCTTAGAATTTGCTATCACCCCACCTGTAGCTCAGATTGGCAAGAATGAAGAAAGCCCTCAACATGGGAACAGTGACAGGATCTCACTGCTTCGAGCAAGCAACCGCCTATTTGATTGTAAGGGGTGATAAAGAGGAGTGGATTTACGAATGAGAGTGAGCTTAGGTGAATTCGTTATATTGAAATTAAAATTCAGCATGTTAAATAATTAATCACATATAATTCATACCTCTATCAACAGCAATCATTAATATACTCTGCTGATTTTAATATTGCATACTTGTTTTATATTTCTATTTTAATTTATTTCGAAACCCCGAGACCCCTCCTTACATGGAATCGCTGTCGTAGTATATTAGAAGCGATGAACAGTCTATTGATTCTCACTCTCATTACAGTTTTTCATCGCAGTCGATTCTGAACTTTTGATTTCTCTGCAATCAAGAGTTAGAGGAAATCAAGCAGAGTGCGTTGAAGTCATTGTAAAAGACTATACTCAAGTGGACATTGGTCGTGCTGGGCACCAACTTCCTCTCAATTCCTAAACCATTGAAGCTCACTTACACCTCAGGTACTCTCCTAAACAATGGGTAGGTGCCACCATCAACGATGTGCATTCTGGGTGGGCAAATCATCAGACTGCCATTGGAGAATGTTGAGTGAGCAGTATCATCGTTAGTCGATATTGAAAGTTTGGCAACTGATGACTAGCTATGTTATGGCCTCGAGCAGTACCTTCGAATGATTAGAAAGCCATAGCAGTATACAGGCTAGAGAAACTCCAATGTAATGCATAAGAACCTGCAGATAAAATAGAGCGATGAGCTGTGGTAGGGTCTGCAAGACTTCATGAAAGAACAGGGTGGGGTTTTCAATTTATCAAATCGTGAGTACTAAAACCATTAACCAATGAATGGATCCTCCAAGAATCATTTCCTGAAACGCAGAGATGCGAAGCTGGCGCTAAAGAAAATTTAAGTGATTTAACAATACAAGGTGGAGGGCATGAAACCCAAGGATATAGCATTAGAGATGGGGTTGGATCGACGATTTATATACAAAGTAATTGAGAAGTTCAAGTATGAAGTGGAGCACAGAGTGCTGGATCCAAAGCCAAAGCTCAAGAATGGGAGGAAGAATACGCGGAGCAACCCGCTGTTGCTGAAGGCAATTGCCATCGTGCTCTAACAGCAGGGCATCAACAAGATCACTGGCTGGCGCCTGCATCATAGCATACTTGAAATGCAAAGTAAAGATTAAGAATACAAGAACCTCGCAGTGCCTTGCGTTGCTACTTCTTGAAAGTACTGAAGGAAAAATTCCATTTGAGATTCGGCAAAGCCCAAAACGCCAACGCTAAGTACAGAGACCCATCATTCAACGAAAAGAGGCAATGGGTATCCAGACTGCTTGCGCAGCTATTCTTGGAGGATGCAGTGATCAAATCAGTTGACGAGTCAAACTTCAAGAGCGATTACCTGCCAACAAAGGAATGGAGTTTCAATTCAACTGCCCTTCACAAGGAAAGTCGTTGATGTGACTCCTCCCTGACGCCTGGGGTTGGTAAGACCGAGGTCCTCGTCACCGACGATGTCATACAGTATGCTGAGATGCTGGCTGGCTACCCCAACAGAGAACCAGGCATTTCAACTGTTACTGGGGTAAGAGAGCAGGATTAAATGAAGGGACCAAGCATCTCACTTTTGTAAAGCCAAGTTCTAATTCAAGATGAAAACTATCTAAAACTTGGAAATCTGAGACCCCAAGCAATTCTTGGAACCAGTAGGTGAGTATTGCTATCGTTGCTTAACCGATTGAGTATAGTGTTGTCAGGAGCTCCAAATAGGGTAGTCAAGATGGGTAAGGCTTCAACTCGAGTTAGGAGGACCAAGTTATTATTAGTGAACGAATATTGGCTGGATCTGGAATTGTTCCATCGAAGATTCCAAGGCCAAACTCGAAATCGATCTTTGCAAAGTTACAGAGGAAATCTTCCACCCAGCAACAGCATATCTTTGATAGCAAGGACCAGAGCATTGCTGCTACCCCTGTCAAGTACAGTCATAAATATAAGTATACTCAACTGTCACCTATCTTGGAAGCCCCAGAGGGCAGTGCTTAATACTCATCCTTATAGAAGCGCTTCGACGCGATCAGAATATAGAGCTCCTCCAAGAAGCCTTCAAGCCAACCACAAACCCCTCTAAAAACGGCTTCCACTCTCACTCCGTTGGTTCAGAACCTGGCAAGCCTCAGGCTGCAGTCAACCCAACGCAAGGGCAGTGAGGTGGTCGATGCAACAAGCCATGACAACTGGACAGCCATTACACCCAGACGCTTGCAGCTGTCCAGCAGGGCAGAGAGCAGCAGTAAAGTCACAGTGAAGGAATAGGAAAGTAAGCTAAAGCTCTAAGATTTTATTATGCTTTAGTTGATACTAAGTTAAGTCTACAAAACAAGATGAATGACTATGCACCCATTGCAGACTCTGGTAACTTCGATGCTCAACCATCGTAACATTATACTCCCATTGCAGCAGTCAGACAGCAAGTCAGCCAGAGGTTGGGCGCTTATGGCACCATGGCTAGGAATCTCTCTATAACCAAGGAATCCACCAAGAGGCAGCAGTTCTCGATGAGCTTCGTGGCAGCAATCACTAAGGACCAGCTGGTCTCAAGCCAAGTCATAGAGGGAGCATTCGATGCCGTGCTGTTCGAGAACTTCCTCTATCACACCCTGCGCCAGCTGCGCACTGACAATAACCTTGGCCTGAAGAAGATCGTGCTGCTCATGGACAACGCAGTCATTCACAAATATTCAGAAGTGTTGGAGAATGCTAGGAAGTTGAAAGTCACTGTCCTATTCAATTCAGAGTACTCGCCCTGGCTCAACCCAATCGAGCAGCTGTTCTCATACATCAAGAAGCACCTCAGGCAGGAGCAGGCAGACAGCAAGTAAGCGTAGTAATCATAACTGCTTATAGGATTCACTTAGTTAAGAGACTCTCCCAGATCCTGAAGGCCATGACCAAGAGTGATGTCAACAAGCTCTGGCCGTTGAGCGTCAAGCAGTGGTGCACCACCATTAGACATGGGTTCATATGAGCCAGTGATCAATGACGATGAGTGGAGATGCAGGTGCTCTTGACCAGTCAAGACAAGCATGAATAGCAGTTGAACTGTTAAATTTATTGATTAGAACTTCCCTATTATATATCACGCTTTTAAGTTTTAGTTTAAACTAATCAACCAACAAACTACCAAAACCTCTCCAACCTCCGCGCATTGCAGAGGTCAAGTCCACCAATACACCAACGATGGTCCAACAGCTTAAGCTATCAATGCTGGCTCCGATGGATCAAGGATGGAGAATTAAGTTTCAGGACCTAGAAGATGAGAATGGATTGCTGGTTGGCCTCAACTCCAGCCAGTCGACGACGAATCTACATGAAGTGACCATGCCAGATCAACGCCAATTGACGGTGTCAAACGACCTTGTAAATCATCGAATTCCTACCAAACATTGAAATCAAGTGCTTGGTTGTTAAACAAAAAATTGGGGTTTATATTATGATGCTGAACACTAAAATCATCAAAATTGGTTGTAATACACTATCAATCAACAGGATGGTTTCTATAAGTTGGTCATAATTAAATATTTAATTTATTTTTCAAATTTCCTATTTTTACGTATTTTATCAATAATAACTTTAATTAAGTGATATTAAGTATTAAGGAACCTTTAAAAATTAATATGTATATATTTTTATGATTTTTTCACTTTCCCTATCTTTTCTTTGTTATATTGTATATTTGTAGCAATGCACCAGTGGAAAATGCCAATTTTTATCTATTAAGAATTTCTAATTAATGCATATGAATGTCACATTTATAATTTTTACATCATTATTTTAATTAACCTAATCATTAATAAACAATTTCTCCACTTATTGACTTTCATTGCATCATATAATTTTATTATTAGTTGTCTTTATACTTATTGTTACTAATCTAAGTATCATGGAAATGGCAAAATATAAATAGTAAGTGCTTATGATCATATACTATAAGTATTAGCAGTAGTTAACTAAAGTTTTAAGACTATTAGCGTTGTAAGTTCAGAGATTCCCTTAATTAATTAATGAGCTTTAAATGATCCAATATAAAACAAGAAAAAATAAGAATTTGTCGCTTAATATATGAAGAAATAAGCTAAGAATATATATATATATGAGATCTCATTAATTAATATGGTTAAGGTAATGCTAAATCATGCAAAATAACAAGAAAAATAGAGGAAGATAAGTGAATCACGAGTGACTTAAGGCTTGAATTAAAACTTGTAATTAATTAAAATGTTTAATACAGATAATAATAGTTTTATTTCATCTTTTAATTGTATATCTTGGGATATTTTATTAGATATTATAATTAAAAATGAATATAAAAACATTAAATGCTTAGCAACACAATATATTCAGGCTTATAATATATTTAAAATCATCAAATAATAACTTCTAGACTAGTCATATGCTCAATTTATATCAGTTAACATTTCCTACTATTATTTAAAAAAATATATTATATTCTAACATGAAGTACCAAGTTTTTTGAATATAAATTCATTAATTTTTATAATTAAATTTCATGAATTATTTATATTTCTTTTAAACTAAATACCAATTGAAATAATTTTATAGCCTAATTTGTTACTGGAAAACCAGCATTTAAATGATAAACTTTTATTCCAAACAAAGATCTAATGATCTTTTTCATTTAATTTCTTATCAAATATGAATTAGCACTAATTCTTCAAATAAACAGTAACTTCTTAGTCACATGATTATTATAAATTACAAATAGTTAAGCGATTTCTTCTTGTAGTGCTGCACTTTTTAATTTCTCAATTTCAAGTGTTTTTAGCTGTTTATGTACTTCATGTATCTTGCCTACTAAATTAACTTCTTCATTTATTTAATATAATATATATTTATTTATTTTATATTGTAATTTCATTTATTAAAGGCAAAGAACAGAGATAAACTTTATCATGTCCAATTTCTTTCTACATATTACTTCTATGCGAATGTCATAGTCTCCCCTAGCGATACAAATCTCTTTATATATGAAATCAAAGTCCTTGTTACAGTTTGATACTTTTACTTGAAAAGATAAGCTCACAGTTTTATCGATTTTTCAATTTAAAATACTAAGAATACCTCAATTATAGTTATAAAAGGAAAATTTCTACAATTAAAATTAATAGTGGTTATATAAAGACCTTAATTGTTATTAGGAATTAATTTAAACATATTCATTAACAAGTCTTGACTTTAAATCTTGTCCATGCTTTTACTTTCTCTACTAATTCTAGCAAATTCAATGTCAACCACAATATGAAAAGCTCATTGTAATTTTTCTTTTAAAAAACTATTATTTTACTGCAAGTATAATCTCAATACATTTGATTTATTGGTGAAATTATTGTTGACAAATTATAATTTAAA
Source organism: Oxytricha trifallax (assembly GCA_000711775.1). Lineage (NCBI taxonomy): Eukaryota > Ciliophora > Spirotrichea > Sporadotrichida > Oxytrichidae > Oxytricha > Oxytricha trifallax. The sequence goes on from ARYC01001826.1 coordinate 6,205, forward strand.
TTATTAATGTGAATTTAGGATTAATAAAATGAGAGATAATAAATGAATAATAATATTATTAATGTGCCAGAGAAATATCACATTTAGGCTTTTGATTACTAGCGTATGGCTATTTGTTCGATGCAAGCTCTAATTATTATCTGCTTAAAAATTCCCATTAAAATAACAACATTATTGAAGATGTGATGTTTTAAACTTTAAAATTTAAAGTTAATACTGCCATACATTAGTATACTTATTACTTTCTTACATAAGCTTTGAAATAACAATCACCTATATTCTTATATTTTACTCTTGTTAAATAACTTAAGCTAAATACATGCAAGATATTTTCGATTGGACGCTGGTAGAAATGAAATGAGTTAATGTAAAATAATAGTATAGAATATCATTGCTTAGTTGTCCCTCAAGTAATTTGATATCAATTGGGTTTACTTTATATTATAATTTATTGATTTAACTTTATTGATTTTAACTAAATAATTATTAGTTTTTAGCTATTAAAAAGTGTCAACACAATTATGAAACAAACCATTTTTAGATTAACATTGAAATACTCCCCAATGATTAAGATAATCGTTATTTCTGATATTTTTGATCATTAAAAAAATCAGTTAATTGATGTTATCAAGGTTTTAGCATCTAAAGTTAATGATAGTTTAATTAAATTAAACAAGTATTTAGTTCTTATTATTTGTGAATTTTAATTTATAGAATTAAGAACACATTTGAAATACAAGATATGAAGTTATTCTTGACGTTAATATGATTATTTCATTTATGGTTATACCAAGCAAGTCTAAATCAGTAAATAACTTATTTCATATATTAATGCATATATCTTTTTTCTTTTAGATTGCATCCACTATTTTAGCTTGAATATCTAATATATAAATAATGTCTAATCAGGTTAAAAGTTATATATTTATATTTATTATCATTTAAAATTAAATGTAAAATATAAAAGAGATAGCTAGAAGATCTCCAATTTCAATTTGATATGCCTGTTCAAAAGTAAATATACTCTTCTCTCCAATTCTTAATAAAATGCAATTACAAACAGTATTTATTCGTTGATTAGTTCATATCTAATAGTGAATTCCTTTTAAAAAATAATTTAAAAATAGAGAAAAGTGTTTAGAATAAGTCAATCACCTGAACTTTGTATCTACTAAAATTATGCCTGTTAAGCCATGTAAAGAGTTGCTGTGAAAGAATGAAAAGAATAGATTGTTTGTCAATTGGCAACTCAAAATAATATTGAGAAATGTTAAATATCCCAAACATGCTAGACGCATCATTGTATCAGTGAGAATTATTAATTTATAAAATTCGAGCTAGAGTAAGTGTAGTTTTTGCTCATTTTATTTATTTTTATGATTCATACTAATGAACATAATAATTTTGTTGTTATTTTAATTTATATCTATTTAAAATTTATTAATAGCTCAAATAAACACTTTGTGGGGGGGTTTCCTTCTAAGTAAATATTTTAATATAATTCCTATGAAATAATTATAAAATCAAAAAAGCATAATGATCATAAATTATAAAGGGAATTTAATATACATACATAAATAAGTTAAAGATACAATATTTGTCTGTGTTTTCTAACATTTAGAAGTATATAGTTTATAAAGAATAAGATTGATTGAATAAGGATTTCAATATCAATTTGATTCTCAATTTCAATTATAAATAATTTAATGGCTTGCTTAGAAATATGAATTTAATTATATCATGAGGGATATGTCAAAATAACTAAATCCCTGTGATATTATACATATACAATATAAAACAAAGGTAGATGGCGAAAAACTTATATGATGGCGATGTGAAGATTAAGGTAAGTATTTATAAAGATTCCATATTTTAATTGTTTTCATATACTCCAATAATTGTACTAACAATAAATATCTTTGTTTACTTGATCGAGGGGAACAATTATACTCAAATACGCAACATCCTTAGGCAAACAATTTAATAAAAATAACATAATCACAACTTGTACTATTAGATCAGCACTATTTGTGTTAAGAAATAAAATCTCAGATTACATGAAAATGAGCACTATTGAATATTACAATTAAACTCTGAAGTTACCGTCATTAACGAATCCTTTTTACTTACTATCCTCTTTTTATTAAAGGAAAAAAAGAAGAAATTGATAAGTATCGAGTTTCGGGTTATTTGGGAGAGAAGGTAAGCATATAACAGTTCAGTGTGTTAATGAAAGGAATGAAAATACACTTTGATAGTATTTTGAAGAAAGTAGTATAATTATTACATGTGAATGGAGCGGATGTGGATTCCTTTGAAATATTGGTCATTAGACATTCATTAAGCAAGAGGAGGATAAAGATGAAGAGTGGGATGATAAACACATGGAGTTCAAATCCCAGCTTATAGGATTAAAAACACATGGAATCATCTTGAATATATATTATAAACATATTAAGAAGAACATTTTGACTAATTGATAATTAAATTAAATGTAAAATTATTATAATAACTTGATTACTCCAAGCTTTGTTCATTAAATATTTATAAATTTTATAATATTAAACTGAATCTCTTTCATATTTTATGTTTGTTACTTTTTTGCTTTCTCTATACCTCATTTTAATTTTCACTTCTTTAATTAAATATATTAAGTTCAATTAAATATCATTCTGTTATTTCTATTCGCTCTTTAGCTATTTTTCTCACAAATTCATAAAATCTTCAAATAAATATATCAGTTTCTAGAATACTACGAAACATATTCAATAATACTCTTTAACACAGAATAAAGATATAAATCAGCATTGTGGATCAGAAGGAAAGAATACCATAAATCAGGGTTTTAAATTAAAACTTATGGGTAAATTTATGGGAGTAGTGACATGATTTTTTTAAGACAATAAATTAAATATAAAAAATAATATAACATTAAGTATCTTTGAAATGTTTATTTGAGTATTTCATATCATTTTATCTAATTGATATTATTCTTTTATTATAATAATAAAATTAGTATAAGAACCAATTTAAATTAAAAGAAACAGTCTTTTACTTGTTATTAAATTTCCTAATTGTTATTATAATAAAACTATGTAGAAAACTGCTTGCTCCCCATTATTTAACTATCAAGTTCATTAGTTAATAGAAGACAAATCATTAAGTTAGTTAGTTCATAGCATTAGAATTAATTCTCGAAATACGAAATCAATCCAATTAAATAATTCAAACATAAAATCAGTAATTCGAAACTATGTCTTAAACGACAAAGCCCTTATAATTCTTCATTTAACTAATATATTAATAATTATTGCTGAATTATATACTGATTAAAATGTTTATTTTGTTTTAGATTATTACTTTATCAGCGATTCTATATTGACTTGATGAAGAAAGGGAGGTTTCAGTAAATGACAGTAACATAGAAATAGGAAAGTTCATTCATGCTGTTTGAGACAAGATATTTATTTATTAAATGGTGATATATATTTTTTATTTTTTTAATTGCTTTTTTAAAGGATTGTTTAAAATAATAGGTCTATTCTATTATTCTATTACATTCATATTTATAAAAATTTAAGAATAATTAATATTATACTTTCGAATATAAATCTGTAAACATTCAGGCTCTCTTCAGCTAAGTAAATATTAAAGATTTTATTAGATTATTTTTATCTGCCTATTTGCATAAGAATGCAATTAGAATTGATTATTGAGAGGTTGATATATTAAATTTAATATATTTAATCTAATTTATCTAATTTATAATGATAATTTGGCCTTGGATTAAGATTGAGTTGGATGCCTAAATATCATAGCATAGAAATATATGATTTGTTTATCTGGTTGGACTAAGCCCCAGTATTAATATCTGTACAGCATTAAATGATGATGATATAATGATAATTATACGGTATCAAATTCAAAATCGAAGAAATAGTTATTAATTCAATCTCATTATATTCTTTAAAGGATTTTCTTAAACTATATTGGATTTCTATGACTAGTAAACGCTAAACTCTTCATAGTTCTTAACATCTAATTCTCCTCTATTTAAGCAACAATATTTTAAATTATATTAATATTAAATACTTAATTCATACTCTTTTTTATATATATATATTAAAATTGAAGAAAATTATGTAAATTGATAAAATTAATTTAAATATCAATTCTATTTAAGTGACTGGACTTAAGTTTTTAACTCCTAAAAATATAAGGAGGTTATCAAAGGTTTTTGAAAAAATCTTTAAAACCAATCTCTCGCAATTTTTAAGTTTTACAATTTTTTATTCCTTATTTTTATGCATAATTGATATCTGTATAACCCCCCTTTCTTGAGTTAATTAAATTATACATTACTTTTAATATGAGCTTATTAATGCCGTTTCAATTCAGCACCTGTGTACATATTTTTATAGTAACCACACTCATAAAGATTCGTGCTTTATTTTGATTTGTTGCTGGCTCTTGATGTTTCCTAGACCAGACATCTAATGCAAAATTGCTTGTAGCTTTAGTCTTTTTTGTTGACGAGGATTTATAAGTGTTTTAACTGCTCATCACTATTTTATATCTGGCTTTTTTTTATTGGAAGACCAATTATATTATAAGAGTCATTACTTGATTCAGAATTTAAAAAAAGTGAAGAAGATAGTTTTCTCATATTTAATACAATTAAATTAAGTATATTAAAATAAGGGTATTAAAAGCTAACTTAAAATAATTAAAATGAAGGGGAAGTTTTGCATAAAATTCATAATTTCATGAAAAATAAACTCGAAGATTACTGAAGAAAATCAAGGGGAATCCTGAAAAGGAGTTCTAAGTCAAAACTAATATCCTAACGAGATTCCTAACAAAAACATAGGGGGCTTACTGATAATTTATGTAAGTTTACATAAATTTTATTTTAATTATGTTCTATATCATAAATTAATTTTCAGCTTTTTGATTACTTTTTTATCAACTTATCAATCAATAAATTTCTATCGAATGTGTTCTCTGATTTAAGCCTAACTCTGCTTGTATATATAAAATTAATTTTAAGTCACCCTACTTAAATTAAACCAATACAATATTTCATTTATCTTAGTATACATAAATTTCCAATACAATTTAAATATTATTAAAACCTATTAATTAATTAGTAAGCTTTAGTTAATAGTTATATAACAGCATTATCATTAGTATAAATCTAGAAGGACTCTATGGGAAATATCATTGACATAAATTATAATATATTAGATGGGACCCTAAACATAAATTTCTGTCGGAATTCTCTACTTCAATATTGCGTAAAATATTTATGTCTTAACAAAAATAGTAGGTTATGAATTATATTTGCTAAATTATAACAAGCAAGAGATTAACTAGCAAAAGTTAATTTAGACAAACAATCTTTAGAGAGCAGCAAAGATTATTTATGTCAATGAACATAATTAACTTTAAAAAAAGCGACATTGACATATTTAATTATGTCCTAGAAGTTATAGTGATTAATTTGCACTTGAAAATTGATGTTGCTCATTCGTATCTCCATGATAAGGATTTTGTTTAAAAAGGCTTTTTAACTCTGAAAATAAAGGGTTGACTTAAAGATTTAAGTCAAAGCAAACTCAAAGAAGTTGAGAGAATTATAATTTACTATTAGACATGTCCAGAAATGAAATTAGGAGTCTCATTCAGAGACTTAGTTCATTCCTCATTTTAAAGTGTGTTCACATAAATAATTATGTATTTAGAGATCGGATAGGGGTGCATACTTTTGATTACTTTAACCAAAATCCTAAAACAAATGGCTTCAAGACGAGAAAAAGATTTTAAATCTGTGAAAATGAGGAAAAACTAAAATCAAAATACAACTTTTCTTCATAGAAATAATTAACTATGTGTTCATATTAGAAAATATATACAACAAAAGTTCCTTAGTAATAAGACTTTAATAACATTTATCTAATAAGACTTAACTAAACTTGGCATTTATGCTAATGTATAATTTAAGGTATATAAAAATATGATTGTACTATAAGTTTAATTTTATTAATTTACAAATTTATATTCAATTTTGATAATTATTATTTTTTTTAATTCTTTTTATAGTTAATTTAATGAAAGCCTGTTTTTAATAATATAATTTAAATGAATTTAATAGTACAGCAAAGACACATTTATCAATATTAAAATAGTGATATAAAATTGAAATATTAGGTAATTAGAAGATTATAAAATTCTAACAAATATTTAAATGTAAAAAATCAGGTGGTTATTGGATATAAAACAGATAGGAGAGTTCTCCAAAATACAAACTTATGGAGATTAAGAACAAGTGCAAGATTTAACGAAAAAGCCTATTAAATTTTAAATGAACCGCATTAGCAGAGGACTTAATTAAATAAATACTTTAATGGGCCGATAACATATAACCCCACCAGGTATAATGAATTTGAATAAATTATTAGGTATTTCTTTTAATATATTTAAATAGATGAGTTTTCTAAATGAATAAATGAAAAAGAAGAAACAAAATTAGTGCAATCAAAGGCCACTTGTTAATAAAAATAAGTGTGAGTGAAAAGCTGAAATTTAGAGGTAACTAGTTAATATGATGATTAATAACATGATATTAATTAAAGTATTAAAACTAAAACATTGTTGAAGTAAAAATAATAATAGTCAAAAGCAATAGCCATTCTACTATCCTCAAATGTATGAATGATATTTCCATTGTAAATTTAGATAAATGCATCGTAAATAAGAATAGAAATATTTATTCGAAAGTAATAAAAATTAGATCTTAAAGCCTCTCTCTATTAAAATAATAAAAATTAAAATTTATAAAAATTAAATAGGAGTTGTAGTTTATTATGATTTTTGGCAGCTTATTGCATATTTATTCGAAATTCTAAAGTAGCAAGATAGATAGATAAAATAAGATAGTTTGATAAATCCCTAACTTTTGGTGCATTCATTTAAATTTTATCCAAGAACCAGAAAAAGTAAAGAGTGCATATACTCGATAAAGTAGTTCTAAGAAGCTCACAATAAAGAAGAACTTTAATCTTTGCGTGAAGAAAGGAATTAGTATCATAAATTTAATGTTAATAAAGGAATAAGTTTTCCTTTATTAACAAAGTAATTATTTTCATTTAAGAATTAAAGATATTATGTGAAAGTATGTGAAAATATGGAATGATCTAATGAGATATTATTTGTTAAAAGATTACTATAAAAACTAACTCCTATTTTTCTAAAATGAAACATAGTTTTAAGTCGATTTCATTCTTTAATTTCATATTGCTGTGATTGATCAAATTCATCATTATCTTATTCATTTTTTGCTTATAAAATGCTGATAAGTCTGTACATCCTTTAATAAAAGCCATGATCATTGGCATTTTTATTTGTTTATATAATACATTAAATTCAATATTGTTTAAGTCATTTAATGATCCATTAATATACAATATATATATATATTTATATAGAGTTCATTAATCTTGGCGCCGTTTAATTTTAAAATTTTCCGACGCATTCTGGCGATCTCATTATTTTAAAAAAAATATCATAAATTAATTGATCTGTTTAATGTAATTTTAGAATTAAAAATCCTTAAAGATCTATATAAATCTATACAGAATTTTGTATACTAAAAAAGAATAAAACTAAGACGAAACTTCCGTTAAAATATAATTAAAGAATGTTTTAAGGGTGCTATTAAAAATCTTCAAGAAAAAATATAAAAAGTTAGAGGATTACAGACATCAAAATGATTTTTTTAATCAAATTTTCGATTAATAAATTTATTAATTCATGAAATAAATTTATTAAATTCAAAATCCAAAGAATACGTCTGCAAATTAAAAAATTTGTCCACACTTACATTTAATAAATATATTTTTTTTAATTAAAAAATATAACTTATTAGATTAATTTTGACAAAAACCAAGTTTTAATTAAATTTGCTTAAAAATAACAAATATAAACAATATAAAAAATCATGGTTCGAATAAAATCAAATATGTGCTAAAACTTTCAATCTTGATGATTCTAATATCAAATTTAGTCTGGATTTATTATATGAGGTTAAAAATCCTATCTTTATAGGATACGTATTGTCACATGCTGACTGCCTCTATGAAATCAGCCATTTATATATAATCTTAAATAAAAAATTGAAAGGCAAACTAAAAATAAAAAAAAAATTTTAAAGCAAAAAGATTAAACTAAAAAGAAAGGCAAGAAAAAAAGGGAGGAAGGAAAATAAAAGAAAGAAAAAAGATTGAAAAAAAATGGAAGAAAAGAAAAAGGAAGCAAAGAAAAATGAAGATTAGAAAAAGGTAGACAAAAAAAGAAAGCATAGAAAAGGAAGCATAGAAAAAGGAAGACGAGAAAAATGGAGACAAAAAAAGGAAGCATAGAAAAAGGAAGCAAAGAAAAAAAAGCAAAGATTAAGGAAGCAAAGTATAACGAAGCAAGAAAATTAGTGAGGAAAAAATGTTTTTGAGTTTGACTAGAACAGCAAGAAATTTTATATTAAATTAGGGAATTTAAATATTCCTATACCCTCTCTGCGATGTTACTTTTCGATTCTTAATCTCTTCTAATAAGATACCTCGTGAACGACATTTTTTGTAAAAATAAAATTGTTCAGTTTTATCAATTTTGACTATTTCAGCAATATGACCAATTTTACTTTTAAAATCTGTTTTACAAATTTCTCATTAAATATCTTTAATAAATGAAACAAATAGATAAATTAGTTAATCATAAAATTTTCAGGAAATCTTTTAATTTTTTTTTACCTCAATGTTTTAATATTTTTTAATATCAGTTCTTCAAATTGTTTATATATAAATTCAATACATCTCATCATTGATTTATCCCATTTTTAAATTTCTCTTTTTAGCTTTTCAATTTTTGAATCTTTAAATGTGTTTCTAAATAAATATATATTTATAGCTAGGTCTCTTACAAATCTGCAGAATATCTATTATTAACTTCTAAACTCTCTTTAACTGACTCATCAAAAGTCAGTGACCAAGGAAGCAATATTGTGGTCGATATCTTCCAAAATCTTTTTAATCCATTCTTTTCTGTGTTACGAGTTTTATCAATAAAGTTATAATATGCTTATAAGGCAAACTCCAATTTTCATTTTGACTGATGGGTTATTATGATCGATTTTAGTTTCAAGTGTGATCATAAGACCTGATAGATCTGTGCTATACTTCTAAATTGTTTTTGATTTCTCATAATTTTCTAGTACCTTCTTGGCTTTCCAAAGATCTGCTACTTCCTTTTCTGATATAAATTTAGTGGTGAAATTCCAGTACTTATTCTTTATTTAGAGATCGATCTTGGGTCTAGTGAAAAAACTGTATTGCTCCTCCCAATTGTGCTCATGAAATTAGAAATTTAACGATTTGACAAAATCGTATAGCAGCACTTTAGCTATTGCAGCAGCCCTTATATTCATGTTAGAATTATAACAATTTATATATGTATAGATATGAAGTGGTTTGCAGTGATTGGCTGAATTAATACAGAATAGATCTAATACTTACAGATGACGTTTTATCTGATTATGCTTCTAGGACATTTGACGAGGGATTTTTTCTATAGAAGTGAGGCTTCATTAAGCTTCCTTGTGATTCGCCGAAGAATAGATTCATTTTTTAAACTTATGAATTTTATTTATACCTTAAATTAAAAAATATTAAATACATTAAAGTTAAATAATTAATATTTCATGATATTGAACATATGCCAATTTACATTTTTGTTTTATATTTTATTGATAATAATTTTATTTATGGATAATTCTAAAGAGCAGGGTATGGTAAATTTTGCTTTAGTGTCCATAAAAGGTTTATTATTGTTTCATCAAGTGTTATACTTTTTTTACTCTTCAAAAATTATTTTAAATTAATCCCACATTTGTAAATCTTTGAAATCTTCTAATTATGGCCTTGACTCTGTAAGCATTTTCTATGTGACTTTTTGGACTCCTTTATTAATATTAATCAGCTTATGATATTTGGTGACTTAGATGTGAACTATAGCAAAACCTCCATTTGTCCCTACAATTGTACTGCAGTTTTATTTATAAACATTTTGACTTTAATTCATTAAATGCAATTAGCTTACATGTCATTATCAGTTAATGGATTGTGAGAAGAGTTTATTACAGTTTATTGCAATGAAGCCAAGTGTTGTTGTCTTATATTTATTTCTATCGTTCCACCTTATGCTGTTTCATATTGAAGCAATGACATGTATTCGAAGTGTAACAAAAGACCTGGTTAATGTAAGAATGTGCATTTTTAACAATAAAAATGAGAGCATTATGAATAATATTCGGATTTTATATAGTTCTTACACTATAGCATTTTGTTTTCAAGGATGTAATATAATCTAAAAACTAATTTACACTATAAAATTTATTAATCAATTCATCTATTATAATTTATAACTTAGTTTTGAATGTTTATTGACCTCAACGCCATTGATTTAGATACTTATAAATGAGCTTTTCTGTTAGGAGTATAGCTTCTTGTGTATTTTTATGAAGTTCATGAGAATTATATAGAGATATTATTTCTCTTAGTCAATGTGAAGTTCAAAACAAATTCCTGGCATTATTTATCAGTTCAGATTTTCTAATTATACTTGCCGTTAGTTCATGCGCAGGCTTTTGCGAAATCTTTTTTTAGAATAAGTATCAATTATAATGAAAAGTAATACTGCTTAAGATTAAAGAGATAATGAGAACTATAATGGTTTATCGATTATACATTATATTTAATCTTGTTCTCAAGATATTTTCTTCTACCCACAGATGCCACATCTTTTGATGGCAGATATAGATATAATTAGTTATACATACTAATGTTTAAAAGCTTTATTGTAAATGAAATTATATATTAATAAATAAAAATAATAATAACTTAATAGTATGAGAGCATTAATATATTATTTTAATCTAGTGATATTCATCATCATTTTATAATATCCATAAAAATATTGTAATTAATCTGATATTTCATTAATATCACCAACATTTTGATAAAATAAAAATGATAAATGATGAAGGAGTGATAAAATGATTTAATAACAACAATTTAAATGATAAATAAGTCAATATACTTCACAATAGGGCTCTTAAAATCCAATTCCTAACAAAAATGCTCTTTTTACCAAAACCCTGGAATTTACCAAAAATAAATTATCCTTAGCTTATGTTTTTTTCTATTAATAGAGAGAAATGGTTGTGATAATAATAGTCAAAATTTTTTATCCCTTTACTATCCAAAACTTATCTCCTAAGTTGAGAAAGAAAGCTTAAATAAACTACTATTTAGGATGCTATGCTTTAGTCTGAAGTTTCAATATATCCAAAATGATTTAGGAATTTCAAACTAAATATAATTATATTTAAAAGGAAACTCATCGGATAAATTAGTAATTGATTATTAAAATGAATCAAGGAAACCGAATAAAGGATTATTATTTTGGAGATTTATCAAACATGTTCAGTTTTAAAAATTACCATATACAATTCGTAAAATTCAATAGTAAGTTAATAAAGAATAATAACTAAATGTGAGGGTCTTTTTTCCTGATAATGATCATGTTAAAATGAGTTTGTTTTGATAAACTTTTTTAAGGATGATAGACAGCTGTAGAAGGTAATTGATATCATGCCCTTAATATTCCATATTATCAAAATTGTATGTTGGAAACATGCTCCATCAACTGTCTTTTGATGATAACTATATCTTATTCATGAATTACAATGAGGATTATACCTCACTCTCTGATAAAGTACTTCCATGAAGTCTTAGGCACTCTACATCCCTAATATTTAAGCAACCTCACCAAAAACGCAAACAATCTGATGCCGAAGAAGAAAAAGTAAATTAGATGTAGATATATTCTAAAAGATTTAATAAAAGCAATTTTCTCCAATAATTATTACTATTAATTTCATTATTTATCTATAGAACCGAAAGAGAAAACAGTGCAATACGTTAAGCAAAAAATAAAACCAAGGAAGTAATTAAGTAATAATTAAAGGTAAATTAATTGCATAATTTCTACAAAATGCGTATAAATAGCTTGATGTAATTCTTTACATTTCCTTGTCCTCATCTTCACTCCACTTGTAAATTGTTGCTTCTTCCTCATTCAGATTATGTGGATTTCCAGACCTCTCTTTGTTAGTCTCGTCTTTCTCTTTTATCTCTTGGTCTCTCATGTCTTGTTTCATTTGATTCCCTTAATTCTTGCTTTCTATCCTCGTTGTGATGGGATAAGTTTGGGTTTGACAACTCCTCTTGATGATTGGCTATCTGTCATAAACTGCTCGTTTGAATAAGTATTCTTCGACTTCAGCATCTTCTTCGATTATATCGCTGAATCTCCCCTCTTGCTCTCCTTGAATTTGTTCCATCTCTGCTCCATTCAGAACTAACTCATCACATGCATCTATCTGCGAGATCATGTTATGAGTCCCGTTCTCGTCAATCTCTGCCTACTATAGCGTTTCGTTCTTCTTTTCTCTGATTATCTCTATTGTCTTATTTTCAACTGTAATACCCGACTTCCCTATCTTCAGTATCATGAGATCAACTTCTAGATTAAACATAAGAAAGTATCTCTGCATGTTCATCAAGTCTTTAGCGAATTTATGAAAGAGGGTTTCTCTTGCAAGTTCGAAGGCAAGATGATTTGTAATTAGTATTGCGATCACCCCGCAGTCTTCTGAGTCTTTGACTTAGTTTGTTTCTTGTTTAATGACTAACCTTTTTGCTATGTAAGTTTTTTCCATTATCTCCACTTTTGTCATGTTTATCTGTTCTTTGTATTTCTGAATCAATGCTAAACCTCCTATATGCTTTATTGAGTCATATACTTCCATGATTCCTGTCTCTTTGGCTACTCTTATTATTATCCAATTCTTGGAGCCTTCAATACTGCTCTGGCAACTTATTGGAATTATGGCACTTCTTGTATCTTTTCTTTTTCTCTCCAGAATTTGCCATTTTACAGTTTCCAGTTTGTTGAGCCTATTGCTCTATCTACTTGTACTATTCCTTGTCATTAAGGAATATTGATGGGATTATTATTTTTAAGATCTTTTAAACTAAGGAAGTAGCGACAATAATCATAGATTCATGAGCTAGAATTTCTCTGAGTGTTAAACTTATGAAGATTTTGGTAGGTCTCGTGATACTATGAAAAAATATCAGAAATGATTCATTTATCATCTGTAAAAATATCAGCCATGGACATGGCGATGGAATCATAATTTATAATAAGAAAACTTTAAATTTAAAATTAATCAATTAAACTAAATACTAATACTTATTAAACTTATCAAAAATGGAAACATGATTAAAAGCAGTTTCATCTTCTTTTTCCTCGTCATCTTCATCCTCATCCTAGTCACTCCCCTGTCCCCTCCAAGTCTAGCCTTGCGAAGCTTCAGTCTGCTGACACCCCAGGACCTACCAGGTAGGACCGCTAAAAAAAGACTTTTAATATATCTTTTTTGAAACTTAAATTTTATGTGAGTGCTGTTGGTCCACCTGCGTCTGATTAGTTAGAATACCTTTTAATATATTAAGTTTTTGATTAAATTAATTAATTTTCTATTATAAATCATAAATGATATGATTAAATTATTTATATTATTATCCAAGTCAATCAAAATGGTCTGAATCAAAATAATTTCTCAATAAAACTAAATGCGGGTCAATCTTATTTCTGATATCTGATTGTTTATCTTAAAACTTTTTCTATTGATTGCTTGATCAGCAAGATGTTCTCATTAGCATTAAGGTTTAAGTTAAAACGTACTTTCACTGCCTTGAGAAAATTCTTCACTTAAGAGAACACTTCTTTAATGCAGTTGAACTGAGAAGAATAGGGAAAATAAAACACTTTGGACCATCCATAATCTGCGACTTTTTCCTATACTCATATGTTTTGGTGGGATCTCTCAAATTATCCCAGAATTTTTCATTTTCGTTTAAGATAGATAAGTACTCCATAATCTAAATAATTTCCTCAATTTTACCGGTTTTTTCTTGACTAAGGATTCTTCGAGGTCCTCCTCCTCCATACATATGTAGACGATGGAGACTTTGATTTCCTTATTCATAACCTTTTATTTATTTACAAATATATGCCTCTATATAAATCAAGTTTTGGTTTCCACTTGATAGGATTTGAAGACGATCTCGTTAATATGAATGATTTTAATTCCTTTCTATTTCTTGTCAAGCAAATCAACAAACATCCTCGCTCTCTATAATTTTATCTGTTAGAGTTTGGCTTGAAATAGAAGATAACTTGACTTCATCATCTTGAATCTTATATTATTCTGCTTGTATAGATACTCAATATACAATAGTTATTTCTTAGCTTCTGGAAGCTGTCGAAGGAACAATAAAAATTCCGAATGTATAGAGCATCAAATATAACAAAAGAGTGTCGTGGTTGAATGAAAAAAACCATCATTTATTTTAGAGTAAGTTAAGCCCATGAGTGACGATAGAAAATTTCGCTTTTCCTTTTCGATCTAAAATGATTTAAATATACCTTTCTTACTTAATTAACTGAGATGCCTACGATCATAGATATTTCTTCCAAGGAAAAATTACTATATAAAAATTGGGATGTCCTAGATACCCGAAACGAAGATAGATCACATAATCATTCATTAAGAGGTTTTGTGGAATCTCCATTTCTCATAATGTAGAAGTAATAGGCTAATTAAAATATTAAAGAAATAAATTAAGATTACATATAATTATAGATCATGATTGCTTACCGTCATTAAAATTTAATCATAACAAATTAAAAACTGATTCAAATAACTATTATTACTATTTTAACATAAAAAATATATAATTAAGGGTTATCGGAAGATTTAAAGTTCCTTATTATCCCAGACGTAGTAATTACATCATTTGTTTAGATAGATATTAAGAAGATTTATAAATGTTTTTATTTTACAATACAGTTTTGTGAAAATGTACTTTTTGACCAAGTGTTTATTTTGGTAATTCCTACTTCATGGACTAATTATCATATCATTAGGTATATATGCAATAGGACTATAAATCCATAGATCTAGGTTTTCACGACTCCTCTATAAAGCCTGCATATTTGGAGTGCTTAAATATAAGAGTTAGAGGAGTTAGAAGCCAGCCCTTGACTTGAGATAAAGTTTTCATCAGCAATTGTAAAAGTTTATGGTTACATGGAACTACCTCAAAGTGTAATTAACCGAGTATTCAACTATTCAAAAACAAATACTTTAAATACCCAGAGAGCATAATGATTTCATATTACTATTTAATTTATATATATATATATTTATATTTTACAATTATTAAATTTTCCTATTAACTTCCTATTTAATTTTTTGCCTTATATTTATTGTCACGTTAGTGAATTAAGCAAGTTGAATTTATTAATCAAGTTAGGCTATTAAGCCCTAACTTAATTTTCTCCATTGATGCTATCTACACAATTTAGACAAGCAACTATCCCTATTAAGTCTTAGTTGTTTTTATAAAATATTTAGTATCTGTAAAATACTTTTTTTAATACTTTTTATTTATTTATTTATTTGCAATTAAGTGTGCAAGCATGTATGTGTTTAATGACTGAATCATTGAATTGACTCCAGCCTACTTTCTACAGATTACAAGGTTATTTACTCACATTTTCAAGGAGATCGCTTTCATTTGGTCTATGGCTTGAAATTGATTTCAGGAGAAAGTCAGAACTCAAAGAAGATTAGAGAGTTTATTCGCTGGTGCTAGAGAGATTATCAGTTCATGATTGATTAGTTATTATTCAGTTAATCTTAGTATTTATATTAAATTTATATTGTTAGTTAGATAATGAATTATTTCTTTTGCTTGTTTTGTTTATAAATTAATGGGTAATGGTAAGTTTATCTTGCAGAGAAAGTCGGTAAAGGATCATTTCTGAGACCCATAGCTTCTTCAAATAGTTGCCTTTTGTTCTTTCTGATGACATCACACTTGGTGCTATAATTTAGATTGTTGCTGAAGACACTTGCAATAATTTTACTGTTTAGGCAGTTACCAAATAAATATGATTGCTTTATATTTTATCAATATAACAACCATATGTTTTAGTTTGGATAATTTCAATTATGAAGTTGACTCATTTCAATTCGTATCAGCAATTAAAAAGGAGTTCATTTGATTCATTCCTATTTTATATCACACAAATTCCAAGATGTCACCACTTAAACATTACATTATATAATATTATTTAATAAATATAAAACATTTATATCTCTACTTTTAAATCATTCAGACAGATGATGTCTATTTAACTAGCTAGATGTTGCATTCCTCATGCAGGAAGAATCCCTGCTTTTATGAGTTGATCTGGGTGAACTCCTCATTCACAGATTGATTTCAAGTTGAGGCAGCAAATATGAACTAGTTTCATTAATCTCTGCTCATCCATGCACTTGCTGTTGTAAAGCAAAGGTTCTTCATGGGTATTCAAGTGTTGTTATGTCCTTGATTTTATTTTAGATGCTTAAAGTGGTAAAATAATAAAAGATCATTATTAATAATTGCTACAGTAAATGTATTTGAATTGGGTAATTCTGAATAAGTGGGAGGGAAACAGGATGATCTGTTTGATGATTGAATCGATTCATTTAAGCAGCATAAATCGATGAAATATTTTACAATTAGTTATCATCAATTCAATTGATATAGAATGATTATTTAAATATGAATAATACATATTAATCATATAATAGCATTTATATTAACAAATTAATGAAATAATTATATATCTGGATAGATTTTGAATAGAAGGAAGATATAAACAGTGAATAGTATAATCAAAAAGACTCCAAATTAATTGATCCCCTTAGATCTAAGAAAAAGACAGACAATACCAAGATTACTGAGACTATATCTCACTAATTTATATTATTTATTATTATTTAAACATTAATATATGCTGATCTTGAGTCAATGATAGATAAAGAATCTAAGTTGAAAAAGTAGATGAATCAACTGCAAAATATACCTGCTCTTTGAACAACTTAAAACATATAGAGACGCTTTCTTGCATCCTTGCCTTGAAACATCAAGTCGCCAATTACTAATTTATCTATTTTATTATAATATATATATATTAAATAAGTGTTTGTTTAATCAAGAAAGTTTCCCATGCACAGACTTTGGCTGTTAATTTTATGAATTTCTGGTGGATCTATGAGCTTACTTGGAGAAATGAAGACATATCTAGGAATATGAGGTTGATAAGTCGAATTAGTCCGCAGACAAGAATGGACTAAGAATCTCAATTGCTGCTGGAAATGCCAGTAATGTTTCAATCTCTAGATAGGAGATAGCTAGCAATTGTGTTAGTACAATAATAATAATAATATTTTATTTATTGTTTATCAAAGAAAATATTAGAGTAAATTGAGCTCGTTGAATTTGTAAAGTGTTAATTTAATTTCAAATAAATAAATTAACATAAATATTTATTTGCTTTTCATTTTAATAATTAAGACTTAAAATATGCATAAATATATACAAACCTATATATTCCTAGTATTTTAATTTTAAAAAATTAATATTATTAATCAGACTTAAAGTTCATTCCTAACTGCAATTAATGGAGACTATAGTGTCTCTTACTTCATAGTTCTAGTGAAGAGGAAGGCATGACTGTTCTCGAGCAAACCCAGAACAGCAACTGCTAAACATAGAGATGTAAGGGGGTATCCAGCATGCCACAGTGTAAGGGCGGAACAAAGTTATGAAATAAAAGTACTCTCCTTTGATATGTACTCCATTACATGCATCAGCATCTCAAGGCTGCCAAAGCATACCAGTAACCTAGTATCGTTCAACAATCATACTACTGCCTTTAGCAACATATTTAATTATTGTAAACTCATTGGGCTATTAGTGTTTATACACCAAGTAGTCTTTGTTGCATTGTAAGTTAGAAGAGCATGATGTGACAACTTCATTTTTGCTGAGAATATTAGCATAGCAACAAGGACTGCATGTCGAATAATTATAGAAATTCTTGTATTTGTTCCCCTTAAGCTTATTTCAGCATCTACTTTTTTGGTATCTGAACCTGCTCCATTTTTTGCGAAAAGGTCATAGTGAGAATCTGAAGTACAAGACTGGATGGGAATATCATAAGTCGAAAAGCCAATGAAGGAAGTGCGCACAGTAGATAGCTTCAGGACCCCCTTGCTTTATTATTCAAGTAGAAGAAGACTCCTTATAGGTGGTACCCTAATTTAAAAAATAGAGGAGAGCGCTTAGGCAAGAGAAGAAAAGGACAGCAACTAAAAGGATTTGCAGATTTAACAATAATGCTCTTTTCTTCTTTCACGAAACCATCTACTCTATAAGTGCACACATCAATTAAGGAAATTCCGATAACTATTTGGGAAAAAATTATGCTTGATTATATCGGCCCAGAGGGCTATTGGCTGAATCGAATTTCCAATGTAATAAATAGCGAGCGCTGCGTCTAATAGCGACACTGAATGACAGCCATTCCTCAATCCAACGCCATTACGACAGAAATATTGGATGTGGAAAAATGCCAAGAGCTGCTGCTAAGATTAACATAAACAAGACTCTATGGATTCTATGTCAAAGAGTACTTGAAAGTGAATGAAATATGCTAGTCTATGCTCACCGGCATTGACAACAATGGAGATGGCAGGCTTTTACTTTAAGAAATTCTGGTAGGTTACGAATTATTTTTCGGAAATAAAATGAGTAAAATCAAAATTGAAAAGATTTTTAAGTTTGATGATATAAATGGCAGTGATCTTATTGATTACTCTGAATTTGTAATTGCTTATGCAAATGAGAAGAATCTCTGCGCAAGAAAGAAATTACAGTAGCATTCATACTTTTTGACAAGGACAACAGTGACTACAATAGGCTACAATGCGAGCTATGAATGATTTTGTTAGGCTAGTCGTTGCTAATGGAGTTAGACAGATGACTTATGAATAACTTTCGCATATGATGAAGAAATTACCCAAAAAATTATTCCTCATAGTAAATTACATGATATGTTAAGTTTAAAAACAATTTTTTCTTTAATTTTTACAATCTTTTATTAAAGAATTTTTTAATTTATTTGTTGTTTAGTTTATATTATAATATTACTACATTGATAAAATAGAAAGTACAGGGAAAGATTTAAAGTTGTTTATAAGAACGTAGAGTTATCTAGCAATTGCAAAAGAATAATTAGAAAAACATTTATTTCAATTATAGAAATACCAAAATTTATATAAGCAGAAGAAGTATATAAATTATATATATTTATATCTATATGATAAATTGATTATTATTATTTATTAAAGATATGCTAATTCTTCGATTAAATTTGCATTTGCTATATTAATTACTATCAGTTTTTTATATATTGATAGTTTTCATTATATTCTTTGATTTCTCTTTCATAATCTTCACATTCTCAAGCAATTAAGCAGCATCGTTCCAACTTCAATGACAATAGACTTGAATAAATCCCTTCATTCTCACAGTCATAGTCCTCTCTTGACGTTATTATTGTACATTGATGAAGGGATAACTATTTTTAAATTAGTACTGAACAAGGAAAAAGCCGAAAGGCCAACACATGCCAATTCCAAGTGCTAAGCCTACATATTCTGCTATCTAAATTTTCTAATGACAATGCTACTTCCTCAAATAGCTAATTTAACATTATTAATTGAAGTAATCTCTTCAAAGGTAATTAAAAACGGTTGTCATTCAACTAATAATTGAGCAAGGAAAAACCGAAAGGCCAGAACACATTCAAAACCCAAAAACCTCTTAATAAGGTTTATAAGTGCTTTGATTTGTAGGGTATAGTTGGGGTCTTATTGGGGTTAGTAGAGAAAACGCAGGTTTTATGTGAATTTAATGAATATTTAATGAGTATTAGAGTACTTAATTCAAGCAAATTTAATCTGCTTGTCTTTGTTGTATCTCTTTAATCATGCTCTCTATAAGTGCTCAAGTATGTCATCTAAGGATTATTTAGGAAATGAAGAGGCTCTCATGATTATCATCTCTACTATGCTTTTTGTTTATTCGCAGACATCTTCTTACTTTATATGCTTCTAAGCTAAGCTAATTGATTGTTTTTCATGCTTAGTAGCAAAGTAAGACATACTTTCCATGTCATTTTCTAAAATGATAGCAGCAACTGCCCATACATCCCACTAAACAGAGCCATTTGTCCACTTCTCTCTGTTTGGGAATTATCCTGGTGTTCCGAAAATCTTTGCTAATGTTACAATCTCTTATCTTAACGCTCTATTGAAATCGATAACTACAACTTCTAAAGGACAGAGGTTGAGCATCACATTTTCAGGCTTTAGATCTCTATGAACATGTCTAAGTTCAGGCAACTCCTAGACACACTTAATCATATCTGAAAGTATATCATTCAAGTCATCCGGATATCTATTTTGATATAGATAGTCTCTTAGAGTCATTTCATATTTCTTAAGCCTTAGTGCAATGAACCCAAAGCCTAAAATAACACCGTCTAGCTTAAGCAAGTTCTTGCAATCTCTTTTTTAAGCTTCTCTAAGAACGATATATTCGTTAGCAAACTCATTCTAATACTGTTCATTCTTAATGAGATAGCTGAAAGGATATACCTTGTATGCAAACTCGTCGACTACTATAAGTTTTGCCTTGCTAGGCACGTTTATATTCAAGTAGTTTTCTATACAACTGCTAAGATCAACAGCATTTAATGCAGGAATATACATAGCTCTCTCTTAGAAGCATGCTAAAAATGTATTGCCTGCAGGTTGATTCATTGACTCATATCGTTTCTGCCTCTTGAGCTTTTCTTACTACTCTCTTAAAGATTCAAGAGTTTTAGACTTTCTCTTGGCAGGTATAAGTTTTTAAGTCTCTTAATCTTACATTAAAAACTCGCTTAAATGATGCTTTTGCATGTGTCTTTTAACCTTAGCTGAGTGAGTGTAAGACTTCATGCAAGTCGTGCATTAATACCTGCCATCCACCTTATCATGCTTGAAATAAATTTTCGCTTTACCAGAATGTATTTCTTTAATATGCCTCTTCAAGCTCTACTCAGTTGAGAAGACGTTTTAACAATCATTACATTCAAAGTGTTTTTATTTTTCAATTGGTTGCTCTTCTTTTAGCTCCTCAACATATTCAATTTATGTTTAAAGTCCTATCTCTGTTTTCCCCTTCTAGTTAGATACTTCAATTTTGAAGACCTCTGCTTCAAACTCAAGAGCTCTTAACTCTACTTCCCTCTCAATATAAATAACTTCTTGCTTTTTAGTGGTGGCAAAGTTTAGCTATGATTAACCATTGCCAAGAGAGATTGCTTTACGATTTAAGTTAGCCGCCATGTTTAAATTCAAATTTAAATTTGTATTATAAAGCTCTAATAACCTCTCTAGTTATAGCAACTATGTACAGGAGTTGGCACTGCAACAACAATGGTTGATTCTTATGTGTTAGACATCATATTTATACTTAGTTTATAACTATAAATTTTCTAATTTTATGTTAATATTTTTAATTTTGGTACCAACTGAGAATAAATTCAGGTTGGTACTGGTACCAATTAGATTTGAACCATTTTGGAACTTTTCCATTAAAACCTCATTAGTTTAAAACTAGGTACTAATTAAGTTTTGGTACTATTAAATTGGTACCAATTAAATTTAAACGAATTTAGTACCGGTACTAATCAAATTTAAACAAATTTAGTACTAATTTAATGGAACTAAATTGATAAAAATGGAGCTCCATCTCTGAAGTTTGTTACAGCTTCTGCCAGCTTTCTCCACGTATCCTTACCAGGTTGACCTCCTATAAGATGCCCATATTTAATACTAAGATTTTTAACAGTAGGATCCAGAACTCTATATATTAAAATTTGAAATTCAATAACAAGAGAAGGAACAAGGATGGAATCTATAAGTACTGCAATGAAGAGGGTTGAAGCTTAAGAAATGATCTCAAGATTTAGAAGCAAGGAAGATCTCTATCGATACCTCACTTAGCATGGTAAGCATGTGACATATACTTAATCATATACTATAGTGGGTTTATTCCTTCCAACGATGGAAGGTACCAAAATCTCATTTCTAAGAGCGATACTCTGTGATGAGAAGAAAGCCTTCAAAAACAATGAAATTAAGTTGATAGAAATACCAAACTACCCAGAGATTTCAGTCACTAATCTCTACGATGATGCGATGAAAGATGAAGAGTTGGAAGTTTATCTTCCTACCAAGAAACAACTCTCTAACAAACTTCCAGAAAGGAGCTTCTTCTTTGGTGTTCTTGGCACTTTAAGAGAGATCATTGAAGAAGCTCACAAGAAACGCTACTCTATTTCTCGTGAAGATTAAAAGAAGCAAGACATACTAATAAGCGAGACCTGGCTTGCGGAGCTTAAGAAGCATCCATACCTCTCTAGTAAGCTTTGACACATAACTATGTAGGGAAACCTGGAACTGGTATATTCCTAATGAAAGAACATGCAAAGGTTCACAGAGAGAGAAAGTCATAGACTATTCATGAAGTGAGCAAGAGACTTTATAAAGATTTTTAAAAGCCAGATGAAATGAACATAGATGCAGGAGCTGGCACTAAGAGAAGAAATATGGGCCCAAGCAAGCCATAAGAAGAGGAGAAGAAGGAGAAGC
Source organism: Oxytricha trifallax (assembly GCA_000711775.1). Classification (NCBI taxonomy): domain Eukaryota; phylum Ciliophora; class Spirotrichea; order Sporadotrichida; family Oxytrichidae; genus Oxytricha; species Oxytricha trifallax. The sequence goes on from ARYC01001826.1 coordinate 28,988, forward strand.
CTAATCCCTTTCTGGGTTAATTTAATATCTGAACTTATTCATTCATTTAAATCTAAAACTTATTTATAAACATTCATTCTTCCTTCTCTAGCACAAACTGTTGTCTTATTTATGCTTACTCTATTGCAGCTACTCTGAAGAAGTCTACTGTATCTATAGGCAAGTCATGCATTAGGTGATATAGCAGCAGTTTCTTGTTGTGGGTCTTTATTTAACTCCAGTAGAATTCAATTCCATTAAATTAAGGGCTGTAAGGAACATTGCATACAGGAGTAATGTTTAGCTCTTCATTAGCTTTCTTAGACTCCTTAGTCTTATGAACTGAGAGGTTTTCAACAAACAGGATGATCTTTAATAATTGTATTTATCTCTCAGCTTATGTAAGAACTTTATGTACTACTCTCGCTTAATAGAGCGAGGATTAATAACATAACTTTCTAAGCCAGAGTTTTCACTAATAATTGCTAAAATTGCATGGGTTGCAACCTTTACTTTCTAATCGTAGACTTCTATATTATCATACTTCTTATACCAAGACTTATTAATAAAATTGTTGAAGGTAAACACAGCTTCATCAGCGTGTATGAACTTAATGTTATTGCCAATAGCCCATCTGCATTAAATAATATATATAGTTTAAATTACTACTATAAAATGGCACTGTAAAATTAATCACTCTAATGACAGTCTTGAAAGTAATACCATTTCTTCTATAAATATTGGCTATAGTTTATGGAGAGATACGCATGTCAGGAAACTTGCGAAGAAACATCACAGCTCGCTAGTCTTGTGGAAAGTGTACCCAATACTTTGAAGTCTTCGAATCACAGAGGTAGTCAATATGGTGCTGTGAGAACTTTTATTTTCTTGGGATGCAAGTGCCTGAAGTATAATGCTAAACAGCCAACAAGCAATGACACCTAACTGTTGAGGCACTCTTGCACAGGAGCTTTGCTATAGCTGCATATTTCATTACAGATTTGACTAAGTCTATATTAAAACTTGTACCATAACTAAGCTTAAGCAGTAAATCTAAATATAACTCATCAAAAATAGACCCTAAATTTCGCAAATTTCTATTTCTCATTTTGAAATTTGACCTAATTTCTCTACTAATCCCAATAAGACCCCAACTATACCCTACAAATCAAAGAACTTATAAACCTCATTAGGGGGTTTTGGGGTTTTTTATTCTAATTCCAAGTCCTTTGTAACCAAATCATGCTATCTAAATTTTCCAACGACCATGCTACTTCCTCAAATAGCTTATTTAACATGTTCATTGAAGTGATCTCTTCAAATGTAATTAAAAACGTTTGTCATTCAAATAAGTATTGAACAAGGAAAAAGCCAAAAGGCAAGAACACATTCGAATTCCAAGTGCTTAGCCTCCAAATCTTGCTATCTTAATTTTCCAATGACCATGCTACTTCCTCAGATAGCTTATTTAACATTATTCATTGAAGTAATCTCTTCAAAGATTATGAAAAACATTTATTATTCAACTTATGATTGACCATGGAAAAAGCCTAATGCGCAGAACAAATTCCAATTCCTAAAACTTAGTTTAGAAATCTGCTATCTTAATTTTCTAAAGACCAATTTACTTCTTCAAATAGCTTATTAAAAATGTAAAATAAATTGATCTCTTCAAAGGTAATGAAAAATGTTTTTCATTAAATTTAGTATTTAACAAGGAAAAAGCCGAAAGGCCAGAAAACATTCCAAGAGATAAGTCTACAAATCTTGCTATATTAATTTCTAACGACCAAGTTACTTCTTCAAATAGCTTATTAAACAAGTAAATTAATTTGATCTCTTCAAAGATAATGAAAAATGTTTTTCATTTAATTTAGTATTTAACAAGGAAAAAGCCGAAAGGCCAGAAAACATTCCAAGAGATAAGTCTACAAATCTTGCTATATTAATTTTCTAACGACCAAGTTACTTCTTCAAATAGCTTATTAAAAATGTAAAATAAATTGATCTCTTCAAAGGTAATGAAAAATGTTTTTCAATCAACTAATAATTGAGCAGGGAAAAAGCCGAAAAGCCAGAACACATTCGAATTCCAAGTTCTTTGGTCCAAATCATGCTATCTAAATTTTCTAACGACCATGCTACTTCCTAAAATAACTTTTTTAACATGTTTTTTGAAGTGATCTATTTAAAGGTAATGAAAAACGATTGACATTCTACTAAAAATTGAGCAAGGAAAAAGCCGAAAGGCCAGAACACATTCTAATTCTAAGTTTTTTGGATCAAAATCTTGCAATCTAATTTTACTAAAGACCATACTTCTTTCTCATATAGCTTATTTAACATGTTAATTGGAGTGATCTATTCAAAGGTAATGAAAAACGATTGACATTCTACTAATAATTGAGCAAGGAAAAAGCCGAAAGGCCAGAACACATTCCAATTCTAAGTTTTTTTGATCCAAATCTTGCTATCTAAATTTTCTAACGACCAAGTTACTTCTTCAAATAGCTTATTAAATATGTAAAAAGAATTGAAATCCTCAAAGGTAATGAAAATCGTTTGTCATTAAGCTAATAATTAAGCAAGGAAAAAACTGTAAGGCCAGAACAAATTCCAATACAAGTAAAGAGCTACGTCTTCAAAAATTGCTATCTAATTTTTCTAACGACCATGCTACTTTCTCAAATAGCTTATTAAACATTTTAAATGAATTGAAATCCTCAAAGGTAATGAAAATCATTTGTCATTAAGCTAATAATTAAGCAAGGAAAAAACTGTAAGGCCAGAACAAATTCCAATATAAATGAAGAGCTAAGTCTTCAAAAATTGCTATCTTAATTTTCAATCGACAATCAAAACCCCAAAACACTTTAAGTAGTTTGATTGAATTTTTGATTGATAAAAGTAGACTACTATTGCATACTGTATTAGGGTTATATTAGGGTTTATGTAGGGGTTTAATGTTTTAATTTTAGTATTTTAAGTGAGTATAATAAGCGAGTTTTTTAAAATATTTCACACAAACATAAGCTTCGAGTCATGTGGCAGTTCTCTGAATTTTATCTTTCTAAGTTGATGTTTGATTGTTTCTATTGTTTGTTTACTCTCTTAGCTTGGCTTGATAATAGTTGAGTATGCAAGTTCTCTGAGACCTCCATTTATATTATTTTTATCGAGATATTGTTTTTTTGATTCTTTGCTTAGAATCTCTCTCACCCCTGCAGCTAAAGTAATCGTTTCTTGGCATTTCGCTCTCTATTATTATTACTGCTAGAGCCCAGATATCCCATTAAGTGTCTCCATCTCTCCAATCCTCTCTCTCTCTGGGAAATATCCAGGAGTGCCGTATACATTTCCTTATGCAGAGGCTTGCACTCTTTGAGCTCTGTTGAAGTCAATAATATAAACTCTAAGAGGCTGAAAGTTCATCATGATGTTCTCTGGCTTTAAGTCTCTATGAACATAACCTAGCTTGTGAAGCTCTTCAATCCCTTCAACTATCTGCTATACTATCTAGCTAATTTATCTCTGACATCTATTGTCAGATAAGAATTCTCTGTAAGTCATTTCAAGTAAAGGAAGCCTGAAGGCTACATGATCTTTACCAAGTAAAATAGCATCAAGCTAGATGATATGCCTGCACTCATTTAACTTTGCCTTTTAAAGAGCATAATACTCATTAGCAAAATTCCATTTGGAACTTGTCATCAGCAAGGAAGTAATTGAAAGGATATATCTTGTAAGCATATTAGTCATCTGTAATTAGCTAAAATACGAACATTTAGGGAAATAAATTGATTAATCAAGATTACACATGTTTAATTATAAATATTAAATTGAATATATAAATCTAGGTACTCTACCGCAGTTTTATAGTATAAACCTGTTTTGCGGTAGAGTACTCTAATTATATTAATTAAATTAAAATTAAATTCATAAAACAGCATTACTTTTTACAAAGAATGCATTAATTATAATTAAAATATAAATTTCCTAATTAAAATAACAATTTTGTTACTCTATAAGGCAATAAAATTTGAAGATTTTTACTTTTTATATTGTAAAAAATTAATTTATTAAACATATGATATATCACTTTTTATTCAATACATTCTTTATAAAAAGTAATGCTGTTTTTATGAATTTATTTTTAATTAATATAATAAGGGTACTCTATTGCAAAACAGGTTTATTCTATAAAAACTGCGGTAAAGTACCTAGATTTATATATTTAATTTAAAATTTAATATAAAACATGTGAAATCTTGATTTATCAATTTATTCCCTTAAATGTTCGTATTTTAGCTAAATGACTCTCTTCTCTATTTTTTCTTCAAGAAATAGGTAGCTTTCTAGGCAAGAATCTAAATCAATAATTTTTAATATGGGAATCTTCATTGCCTCTATTTTAACCATGATTTTATTGATTTCAGAGACTGGAAAGTTATTGACGGCTTTCTTCATTTTAACTTACTTCTAGACTTCGACTCTAAGAGACTCCATTGGATTTCTTAATCTTCTCTTTTAAAGGAATCTTTTCCCTGTAGGTTCATGAATAAAGACAAAACTTTAATTATGCTTTTTCTTTAAGCGCACTTTAAGGTCTCTAGTATGAGAATATGGCTTCTCACAGAACTCACAGACATACTTCCCATCTTTCTTTTAATGCTTGAGATATAACCTTGGCATATCATTGTGTATATCTCTCAAGTGTCTCTTATAAGTTGACTTGTAAGGGAAAACTTTATTGCATTCTTTGCATTAATAGTCAACTTTGGCTGGTATTTATTAATGCTCTATGGCGGGTTGTTTAACCTCCTCCTCAATTTGCACAGCTTCTTTGATAACCTCCTACTTAATTTATATTTAAATCTCAAAGCTAGACTGGTCAAAGTTGTCATAAGTAGGCTCCCACTGAGTACAAGCGTCTCTGGTCTCTACTTTTCTTGGTTGCTGGAATGATAACTTTTATTGACTTGATCCAAGTAATGCTCTAACAGGTTAGCGCTCATTTTAGTTTGCTGATATATTTTATTATAATAATGATAAAATATACCTTGATAAACTATAATAGGAGAGTATAAGGCACTCTTGGTAGATTCTTTGCTGAGAGGTAAGAAAATTAACTAACCATAAAAAACTGTAAGTTGACATATTTTATGAGAATTTTATACATTTTAGTAAATTAAAATACTCCTAATGAAGTTTTGTTTCTCTAGGAGGTCCTCCAAATCAAGTTTGAACTTAATTTGGAGGTAAAGTTATTAAACATTTTTAAATTTAATATGCTCCTAATTAAGTTTTAACCTTAAAATTTAACTCCTAATAAAGTTTGAACTTAATTTGGAGGACCTCCTAAAATAATTAAACATTATTAGGAGCAATTTAATAGAGATAGAGTCAAAACCCCAAAACCCTTTCAGTAGTTTGATTGAGTTTTTGATTGATAAAGGTAGACTATTATTGCATACTGTATTAGGGTTATGTTAGGGTTTATGTAGGGGTTTAATGTTTTAATTTTAGTATTTTAAGTGAGTATAATAAGTGAATTTTTAAAATATTTCACACAAACATAAGCTTAGAGTCATGTGGCAGTTCTCTGAAATTTATCTTTCTAAGTTGATGTTTGATTGTTTCTATTGTTTGTTTACTCTCTTAGCTTGGCTTGATAATAGTTGAGTATGCAAGTTCTCTGAGACCTCCATTTATATTATTTTTATCGAGATATTGTTTTTTTGATTCTTTGCTTAGAATCTCTCTCACCCCTGCAGCTAAAGTAATCGTTTCTTGGCATTTCGCTCTCTATTATTATTACTGCTAGAGCCCAGATATCCCATTAAGTGTCTCCATCTCTCCAATCTCTCTCTCTCTCTCTGGGAAATATCCAGGAGTGCCGTATACATTTCCTTATGCAGAGGCTTGCACTCTTTGAGCTCTGTTGAAGTCAATAATAAAAACTCTTAGAGGCTGAAAGTTCATCATGATGTTCTCTGGCTTTAAGTCTCTATGAACATAACCTAGCTTGTGAAGTTCTTCAATCCCTTCAACTATCTGCTATACTATCTAGCTAGTTTATCTCTGACATCTATTGTCAGATAAGAATTCTCTGTAAGTCATTTCAAGTAAAGGAAGCCTGAAGGCTACATGATCTTTACCAAGTAAAATAGCATCAAGCTAGATGATATGCCTGCACTCATTTAACTTTGCCTTTTAAAGAGCATAATACTCATTAGCAAATTCCATTTGGAACTTGTCATCAGCAAGGAAGTAATTGAAAGGATATATCTTGTAAGCATATAAGTCATCTGTAATTAGCTAAAATACGAACATTTAGGGAAATAAATTGATTAATCAAGATTACACATGTTTTATTATAAATATTAAATTAAATATATAAATCTAGGTACTCTACCGCAGTTTTTATAGTATAAACCTGTTTTGCGGTAGAGTACCCTAATTATATTAATTAAATTAAAATTAAATTCATAAAAACAGCATTACTTTTTACAAAGAATGCATTTTATAATTAAAATATAAATTTCCTAATTAAAATAACAATTTTGTTACTCTATAAGGCAATAAAATTTGAAGATTTTTACTTTTTATATTGTAAAAAATTAATTTATTAAACATATGATATATCACTTTTTATTCAATACATTCTTTATAAAAAGTAATGCTGTTTTTATGAATTTATTTTTAATTAATATAATAAGGGTACTCTATTGCAAAACAGGTTTATTCTATAAAAACTGCGGTAAAGTACCTAGATTTATATATTTAATTTAAAATTTAATATAAAACATGTGAAATCTTGATTTATCAATTTATTCCCTTAAATGTTCGTATTTTAGCTAAATGACTCTCTTCTCTATTTTTTCTTCAAGAAATAGGTAGCTTTCTAGGCAAGAATCTAAATCAATAATTTTTAATATGGGAATCTTCATTGCCTCTATTTTAACCATGATTTTATTGATTTCAGAGACTGGAAAGTTATTGACGGCTTTCTTCATTTTAACTTACTTCTAGACTTCGACTCTAAGAGACTCCATTGGATTTCTTAATCTTCTCTTTTAAAGGAATCTTTTCCCTGTAGGTTCATGAATAAAGACAAAACTTTAATTATGCTTTTTCTTTAAGCGCACTTTAAGGTCTCTAGTATGAGAATATGGCTTCTCACAGAACTCACAGACATACTTCCCATCTTTCTTTTAATGCTTGAGATATAACCTTGGCATATCATTGTGTATATCTCTCAAGTGTCTCTTATAAGTTGACTTGTAAGGGAAAACTTTATTGCATTCTTTGCATTAATAGTCAACTTTGGCTGGTATTTATTAATGCTCTATGGCGGGTTGTTTAACCTCTTCCTCAATTTGCACAGCTTCTTTGATAACCTCCTACTTAATTTATATTTAAATCTCAAAGCTAGACTGGTCAAAGTTGTCATTAGTAGGCTCCCACTGAGTACAAGCGTCTCTGGTCTCTACTTTTCTTGGTTGCTGGAATGATAACTTTTATTGACTTGATCCAAGTAATGCCGCTCTTCTCAAAAGGTTAGCGCTCATTTTAGTTTGCTGATATATTTTATTATAATAATGATAAAATATACCTTGATAAACTATAATAGGAGAGTATAAGGCACTCTGGTAGATTCTTTGCTGAGAGGTAAGAAAATTAACTAACCATAAAAAACTGTAAGTTGACATATTTTATGAGAATTTTATACATTTTAGTAAATTAAAATACTCCTAATGAAGTTTTGTTTCTCTAGGAGGTCCTCCAAATCAAGTTTGAACTTAATTTGGAGGTAAAGTTATTAAACATTTTTTAATTTAATATGCTCCTAATTAAGTTTTAACCTTAAAATTTAACTCCTAATAAAGTTTGAACTTAATTTGGAGGACCTCCTAAAATAATTAAACATTATTAGGAGCAATTTAATAGAGATAGAGTCAAAACCCCAAAACCCTTTCAGTAGTTTGATTGAGTTTTTGATTGATAAAGGTAGACTATTATTGCATACTGTATTAGGGTTATGTTAGGGTTTATGTAGGGGTTTAATGTTTTAATTTTAGTATTTTAAGTGAGTATAATAAGTGAATTTTTAAAATATTTCACACAAACATAAGCTTAGAGTCATGTGGCAGTTCTCTGAAATTTATCTTTCTAAGTTGATGTTTGATTGTTTCTATTGTTTGTTTACTCTCTTAGCTTGGCTTGATAATAGTTGAGTATGCAAGTTCTCTGAGACCTCCATTTATATTATTTTTATCGAGATATTGTTTTTTTGATTCTTTGCTTAGAATCTCTCTCACCCCTGCAGCTAAAGTAATCGTTTCTTGGCATTTCGCTCTCTATTATTATTACTGCTAGAGCCCAGATATCCCATTAAGTGTCTCCATCTCTCCAATCCTCCTCTCTCTGGGAAATATCCAGGAGTGCCGTATACATTTCCTTATGCAGAGGCTTGCACTCTTTGAGCTCTGTTGAAGTCAATAATATAAACTCTAAGAGGCTGAAAGTTCATCATGATGTTCTCTGGCTTTAAGTCTCTATGAACATAACCTAGCTTGTGAAGCTCTTCAATTCCTTCAACTATCTGCTATACTATCTAGCTAATTTATCTCTGACATCTATTGTCAGATAAGAATTCTCTGTAAGTCATTTCAAGTAAAGGAAGCCTGAAGGCTACATGATCTTTACCAAGTAAAATAGCATCAAGCTAGATGATATGCCTACACTCATTTAACTTTGCCTTTTAAAGAGCATAATACTCATTAGCAAATTCCATTTGGAACTTGTCATCAGCAAGGAAGTAATTGAAAGGATATATCTTGTAAGCATATTAGTCATCTGTAATTAGCTAAAATACGAACATTTAGGGAAATAAATTGATTAATCAAGATTACACATGTTTAATTATAAATATTAAATTGAATATATAAATCTAGGTACTCTACCGCAGTTTTATAGTATAAACCTGTTTTGCGGTAGAGTACTCTAATTATATTAATTAAATTAAAATTAAATTCATAAAACAGCATTACTTTTTACAAAGAATGCATTTTATAATTAAAATATAAATTTCCTAATTAAAATAACAATTTTGTTACTCTATAAGGCAATAAAATTTGAAGATTTTTACTTTTTATATTGTAAAAAATTAATTTATTAAACATATGATATATCACTTTTTATTCAATACATTCTTTATAAAAAGTAATGCTGTTTTTATGAATTTATTTTTAATTAATATAATAAGGGTACTCTATTGCAAAACAGGTTTATTCTATAAAAACTGCGGTAAAGTACCTAGATTTATATATTTAATTTAAAATTTAATATAAAACATGTGAAATCTTGATTTATCAATTTATTCCCTTAAATGTTCGTATTTTAGCTAAATGACTCTCTTCTCTATTTTTTCTTCAAGAAATAGGTAGCTTTCTAGGCAAGAATCTAAATCAATAATTTTTAATATGGGAATCTTCATTGCCTCTATTTTAACCATGATTTTATTGATTTCAGAGACTGGAAAGTTATTGACGGCTTTCTTCATTTTAACTTACTTCTAGACTTCGACTCTAAGAGACTCCATTGGATTTCTTAATCTTCTCTTTTAAAGGAATCTTTTCCCTGTAGGTTCATGAATAAAGACAAAACTTTAATTATGCTTTTTCTTTAAGCGCACTTTAAGGTCTCTAGTATGAGAATATGGCTTCTCACAGAACTCACAGACATACTTCCCATCTTTCTTTTAATGCTTGAGATATAACCTTGGCATATCGTTGTGTATATCTCTCAAGTGTCTCTTATAAGTTGACTTGTAAGGGAAAACTTTATTGCATTCTTTGCATTAATAGTCAACTTTGGCTGGTATTTATTAATGCTCTATGGCGGGTTGTTTAACCTCGTCCTCAATTTGCACAGCTTCTTTGATAACCTCCTACTTAACTTATATTTAAATCTCAAAGCTAGACTGGTCAAAGTTGTCATAAGTAGGCTCCCACTGAGTACAAGCGTCTCTGGTCTCTACTTTTCTTGGTTGCTGGAATGATAACTTTTATTGACTGATCCAAGTAATGCCGCTCTTCTTAACAGGTTAGCGCTCATTTTAGTTTGCTGATATATTTTAATATTAAAGCAATATAAGTGTTTTAAGAGTAAATATGATAAATTAATGAAGATAGATTGATATTTAGTTCCAACTGTAGCTTTAGCTATTGTCTTAAAGTCCCCTCTGACTGTATTTCCATCATCACATTAGTATTTACTGATTCTTGATCAAACCAAGCAGAACATTCCCGTTTGGAAGGTCTCCTTCTTTGCGTCACTAAGAGCTGCTTCAAAGGTGCTGCTGCTGGAAGCTCAGCCACAGCTAGGTTTAAGAGTGCTCTGGCCAGGATCCTTAGAGATCAGGAACCTCCATTTTAATTGCTAGAATACTAATGTTTTTAAAAAGTTAATAAAATTAAATCATTCAAATTAAAACCTTTCAAGTTTTAATGTTTTTAAACTTTAAATCGTACTAATAGGTTCAATTTATAGAGAAATAATAATCTAGATGTCTTAATTAATTTTAAGATGATATTTATTAATTAAGACTTTGAATGATTTAATTTTATTAACTTTTTAAAAACATTAGTATTCTAGCAATTAAAATGGAGGTTCCTGATCTCTAAGGATCCTGGCCAGAGCACTCTTAAACCTAGCTGTGGCTGAGCTTCCAGCAGCAGCACCTTTGAAGCAGCTCTTAGTGACGCAAAGAAGGAGACCTTCCAAACGGGAATGTTCTGCTTGGTTTGATCAAGAATCAGTAAATACTAATGTGATGATGGAAATACAGTCAGAGGGGACTTTAAGACAATAGCTAAAGCTACAGTTGGAACTAAATATCAATCTATCTTCATTAATTTATCATATTTACTCTTAAAACACTTATATTGCTTTAATATGTGAAAATATACATAGATAAACTATAATAGGAGAGTATAAGGCACTCTGGTAGATTCTTTGCTGAGAGGTAAGAAAATTAACAAACCATAAAAAACTATAAGTTGACATATTTAATGAGAATTTTATACATTTTAGTAAATTAAAATACTCCTAATGAAGTTTTGTTTCTCTAGGAGGTCCTCCAAATAAAGTTTGAACTTAATTTGGAGGTAAAGTTATTAAACATTTATAAATTTAATAAGCTCCTAATTAAGTTTTAACCTTAAAATTTAACTCCTAATAAAGTTTGAACTTAATTTGGACGACCTCCTAAAATAATTAAACATTATTAGGAGCAATTTAATAGAGATAGAGTCAAAACCCCAAAACCCTTTCAGTAGTTTGATTGAGTTTTTGATTGATAAAGGTAGACTATTATTGCATACTGTATTAGGGTTATGTTAGGGTTTATGTAGGGGTTTAATGTTTTAATTTTAGTATTTTAAGTGAGTATAATAAGTGAATTTTTAAAATATTTCACACAAACATAAGCTTAGAGTCATGTGGCAGTTCTCTGAAATTTATCTTTCTAAGTTGATGTTTGATTGTTTCTATTGTTTGTTTACTCTCTTAGCTTGGCTTGATAATAGTTGAGTATGCAAGTTCTCTGAGACCTCCATTTATATTATTTTTATCGAGATATTGTTTTTTTGATTCTTTGCTTAGAATCTCTCTCACCCCTGCAGCTAAAGTAATCGTTTCTTGGCATTTCGCTCTCTATTATTATTACTGCTAGAGCCCAGATATCCCATTAAATCTCTCCATCTCTCCAATCCTCTCTCTCTCTGGAAAATACCAGGAGTGCCGTATACATTTCCTTATGCAGAGGCTTGCACTCTTTGAGCTCTGTCGAAGTCAATAATATAAACTCAAAGAGGCTGAAAGTTCATCATGATGTTCTCTGGCTTTAAGACTCTATGAACATAACCTAGCTTGTGAAGCTCTTCAATTCCTTCAACTATCTGCTATACTATCTAGCTAATTTATCTCTGACATCTATTGTCCGATAAGAATTCTCTGAAAGTCATTTCAAGTAAAGGAAGCCTGAAGGCTACATAATCTTTACCAAGTAAAATAGCATCAAGCTAGATGTTATGCCTACACTCATTTAACTTTGCCTTTTAAAGAGCATAATATTCATAAGCAAATTCCATTTGGAACTTGTCATCAGCAAGGAAGTAATTGAAAGGATATATCTTGTAAGCATATAAGTCATCTGTAATTAGCTAAAATACGAACATTTAGAGGAATAAATTGATTAATCAAGATTTCACATGTTTTATATTAAATATTAAATTAAATATATAAATCTAGGTACTCTACCGCAGTTTTTATAGTATGAACCTGTTCTGCGGTAGATTACCCTAATTATATTAATTAAATTAAAAATAAATTCATAAAAACAGCATTACTTTTTACAAATAATGCATTTTATAATTAAAATATAAATTTCCTAATTAAAATAACAATTTTGTTACTCTATAAGGCAATAAAATTTGAAGATTTTTACTTTTTATATTGTAAAAAATTAATTTATTAAACATATGATATATCACTTTTTATTCAATACATTCTTTATAAAAAGTAATGCTGTTTTTATGAATTTATTTTTAATTAATATAATAAGGGTACTCTATTGCAAAACAGGTTTATTCTATAAAAACTGCGGTAAAGTACCTAGATTTATATATTTAATTTAAAATTTAATATAAAACATGTGAAATCTTGATTTATCAATTTATTCCCTTAAATGTTCGTATTTTAGCTAAATGACTCTCTTCTCTATTTTTTCTTCAAGAAATAGGTAGCTTTCTAGGCAAGAATCTAAATCAATAATTTTTAATATGGGAATCTTCATTGCCTCTATTTTAACCATGATTTTATTGATTTCAGAGACTGGAAAGTTATTGACGGCTTTCTTCATTTTAACTTACTTCTAGACTTCGACTCTAAGAGACTCCATTGGATTTCTTAATCTTCTCTTTTAAAGGAATCTTTTCCCTGTAGGTTCATGAATAAAGACAAAACTTTAATTATGCTTTTTCTTTAAGCGCACTTTAAGGTCTCTAGTATGGGAATATGGCTTCTCACAGAACTCACAGACATACTTCCCATCTTTCTTTTAATGCTTGAGATATAACCTTGGAATATCATTGTGTATATCTCTCAAGTGTCTCTTATAAGTTGACTTGTAAGGGAAAACTTTATTGCATTCTTTGCATTAATATTCAACTTTGGCTTGTATTTATTAATGCTCTATGGCGGGTTGTTTAACCTCCTCCTCAATTTGCACAGCTTCTTTGATAACCTTCTACTTAACTTATATTTAAATCTCAAAGCTAGACTGGTCAAAGTTGTCATAAGTAGGCTCCCACTGAGTACAAGCGTCTCTGGTCCTCTACTTTTCTTGGTTGCTGGAATGATAACTTTTATTGACTGCATCCAAGTAATGCCGCTCTTCTTAACAGGTTAGCGCTCATTTTAGTTTGCTGATATATTTTATTATAAAATGCAATATAAGTGTTTTAAGAGTAAATATGATAAATTAATGAAGATAGATTGATATTTAGTTCCAACTGTAGCTTTAGCTATTGTCTTAAAGTCCCCTCTGACTGTATTTCCATCATCACATTAGTATTTACTGATTCTTGATCAAACCAAGCAGAACATTCCCGTTTGGAAGGTCTCCTTCTTTGCGTCACTAAGAGCTGCTTCAAAGGTGCTGCTGCTGGAAGCTCAGCCACAGCTAGGTTTAAGAGTGCTCTGGCCAGGATCCTTAGAGATCAGGAACCTCCATTTTAATTGCTAGAATACTAATGTTTTTAAAAAGTTAATAAAATTAAATCATTCAAATTAAAACCTTTCAAGTTTTAATGTTTTTAAACTTTAAATCGTACTAATAGGTTCAATTTATAGAGAAATAATAATCTAGATGTCTTAATTAATTTTAAGATGATATTTATTAATTAAGACTTTGAATGATTTAATTTTATTAACTTTTTAAAAACATTAGTATTCTAGCAATTAAAATGGAGGTTCCTGATCTCTAAGGATCCTGGCCAGAGCACTCTTAAACCTAGCTGTGGCTGAGCTTCCAGCAGCAGCACCTTTGAAGCAGCTCTTAGTGACGCAAAGAAGGAGACCTTCCAAACGGGAATGTTCTGCTTGGTTTGATCAAGAATCAGTAAATACTAATGTGATGATGGAAATACAGTCAGAGGGGACTTTAAGACAATAGCTAAAGCTACAGTTGGAACTAAATATCAATCTATCTTCATTAATTTATCATATTTACTCTTAAAACACTTATATTGCTTTAATATTGTGAAAATATACCTTGATAAACTATAATAGGAGAGTATAAGACACTCTGGTAGATTCTTTGCTGAGAGGTAAGAAAATTAACTAACCATAAAAAGACTGTAAGTTGACATATTTTATGAGAATTTTATACATTTTAGTAAATTAAAATACTCCTAATGAAGTTTTGTTTCTCTAGGAGATCCTCCAAATCAAGTTTGAACTTAATTTGGAGGTAAAGTTATTAAACATTTTTAAATTTAATATGCTCCTAATTAAGTTTTAACCTTAAAATTTAACTCCTAATAAAGTTTGAACTTAATTTGGAGGACCTCCTAAAATAATTAAACATTATTAGGAGCAATTTAATAGAGATAGAGTCAAAACCCCAAAACCCTTTCAGTAGTTTGATTGAGTTTTTGATTGATAAAAGTAGACTATTATTGCATACTGTATTAGGGTTTATATTAGGGTTTATGTAGGGGTTTAATGTTTTAATTTTAGTATTTTAAGTGAGTATAATAAGCGAGTTTTTAAAATATTTCACACAAACATAAGCTTCGAGTCATGTGGCAGTTCTCTGAATTTTATCTTTCTAAGTTGATGTTTGATTGTTTCTATTGTTTGTTTACTCTCTTAGCTTGGCTTGATAATAGTTGAGTATGCAAGTTCTCTGAGACCTCCATTTATATTATTTTTATCGAGATATTGTTTTTTTGATTCTTTGCTTAGAATCTCTCTCACCCCTGCAGCTAAAGTAATCGTTTCTTGGCATTTCGCTCTCTATTATTATTACTGCTAGAGCCCAGATATCCCATTAAGTGTCTCCATCTCTCCAATCCTCTCTCTCTCTGGGAAATATCCAGGAGTGCCGTATACATTTCCTTATGCAGAGGCTTGCACTCTTTGAGCTCTGTTGAAGTCAATAATATAAACTCTAAGAGGCTGAAAGTTCATCATGATGTTCTCTGGCTTTAAGTCTCTATGAACATAACCTAGCTTGTGAAGTTCTTCAATCCCTTCAACTATCTGCTATACTATCTAGCTAATTTATCTCTGACATCTATTGTCAGATAAGAATTCTCTGTAAGTCATTTCAAGTAAAGGAAGCCTGAAGGCTACATGATCTTTACCAAGTAAAATAGCATCAAGCTAGATGATATGCCTGCACTCATTTAACTTTGCCTTTTAAAGAGCATAATACTCATTAGCAAATTCCATTTGGAACTTGTCATCAGCAAGGAAGTAATTGAAAGGATATATCTTGTAAGCATATTAGTCATCTGTAATGTAGCTAAAATACGAACATTTAGGGAAATAAATTGATTAATCAAGATTACACATGTTTAATTATAAATATTAAATTGAATATATAAATCTAGGTACTCTACCGCAGTTTTATAGTATAAACCTGTTTTGCGGTAGAGTACTCTAATTATATTAATTAAATTAAAATTAAATTCATAAAACAGCATTACTTTTTACAAAGAATGCATTTTATAATTAAAATATAAATTTCCTAATTAAAATAACAATTTTGTTACTCTATAAGGCAATAAAATTTGAAGATTTTTACTTTTTATATTGTAAAAAATTAATTTATTAAACATATGATATATCACTTTTTATTCAATACATTCTTTATAAAAAGTAATGCTGTTTTTATGAATTTATTTTTAATTAATATAATAAGGGTACTCTATTGCAAAACAGGTTTATTCTATAAAAACTGCGGTAAAGTACCTAGATTTATATATTTAATTTAAAATTTAATATAAAACATGTGAAATCTTGATTTATCAATTTATTCCCTTAAATGTTCGTATTTTAGCTAAATGACTCTCTTCTCTATTTTTTCTTCAAGAAATAGGTAGCTTTCTAGGCAAGAATCTAAATCAATAATTTTTAATATGGGAATCTTCATTGCCTCTATTTTAACCATGATTTTATTGATTTCAGAGACTGGAAAGTTATTGACGGCTTTCTTCATTTTAACTTACTTCTAGACTTCGACTCTAAGAGACTCCATTGGATTTCTTAATCTTCTCTTTTAAAGGAATCTTTTCCCTGTAGGTTCATGAATAAAGACAAAACTTTAATTATGCTTTTTCTTTAAGCGCACTTTAAGGTCTCTAGTATGAGAATATGGCTTCTCACAGAACTCACAGACATACTTCCCATCTTTCTTTTATTGCTTGAGATATAACCTTGGCATATCGTTGTGTATATCTCTCAAGTGTCTCTTATAAGTTGACTTGTAAGGGAAAACTTTATTGCATTCTTTGCATTAATAGTCAACTTTGGCTGGTATTAATAGTCAACTTTGGCTGGTATTTATTAGTACTCTATGGCGGGTTGTTTAACCTCTTCCTCAATTTGCACAGCTTCTTTGATAACCTCCTACTTAATTTATATTTAAATCTCAAAGCTAGACTGGTCAAAGTTGTCATAAGTAGGCTCCCACTGAGTACAAGCGTCTCTGGTCTCTACTTTTCTTGGTTGCTGGAATGATAACTTTTATTGACTTGATCCAAGTAATGCCGCTCTTCTTAACAGGTTAGCGCTCATTTTAGTTTGCTGATATATTTTATTATAAAGCAATATAAGTGTTTTAAGAGTAAATATGATAAATTAATGAAGATAGATTGATATTTAGTTCCAACTGTAGCTTTAGCTATTGTCTTAAAGTCCCCTCTGACTGTATTTCCATCATCACATTAGTATTTACTGATTCTTGATCAAACCAAGCAGAACATTCCCGTTTGGAAGGTCTCCTTCTTTGCGTCACTAAGAGCTGCTTCAAAGGTGCTGCTGCTGGAAGCTCAGCCACAGCTAGGTTTAAGAGTGCTCTGGCCAGGATCCTTAGAGATCAGGAACCTCCATTTTAATTGCTAGAATACTAATGTTTTTAAAAAGTTAATAAAATTAAATCATTCAAAGTCTTAATTAATAAATATCATCTTAAAATTAATTAAGACATCTAGATTATTATTTCTCTATAAATTGAACCTATTAGTACGATTTAAAGTTTAAAAACATTAAAACTTGAAAGGTTTTAATTTGAATGATTTAATTTTATTAACTTTTTAAAAACATTAGTATTCTAGCAATTAAAATGGAGGTTCCTGATCTCTAAGGATCCTGGCCAGAGCACTCTTAAACCTAGCTGTGGCTGAGCTTCCAGCAGCAGCACCTTTGAAGCAGCTCTTAGTGACGCAAAGAAGGAGACCTTCCAAACGGGAATGTTCTGCTTGGTTTGATCAAGAATCAGTAAATACTAATGTGATGATGGAAATACAGTCAGAGGGGACTTTAAGACAATAGCTAAAGCTACAGTTGGAACTAAATATCAATCTATCTTCATTAATTTATCATATTTACTCTTAAAACACTTATATTGCTTTAAAATGTGAAAATATACCTTGATAAACTATAATAGGAGAGTATAAGGCACTCTGGTAGATTCTTTGCTGAGAGGTAAGAAAATTAACTAACCATAAAAAACTGTAAGTTGACATATTTTATGAGAATTTTATACATTTTAGTAAATTAAAATACTCCTAATGAAGTTTTGTTTCTCTAGGAGGTCCTCCAAATCAAGTTTGAACTTAATTTGGAGGTAAAGTTATTAAGCATTTTTAAATTTAATATGCTCCTAATTAAGTTTTAACCTTAAAATTTAACTCCTAATAAAGTTTGAACTTAATTTGGAGGACCTCCTAAAATAATTAAACATTATTAGGAGCAATTTAATAGAGATAGAGTCAAAACCCCAAAACCCTTTCAGTAGTTTGATTGAGTTTTTGATTGATAAAGGTAGACTATTATTGCATACTGTATTAGGGTTATGTTAGGGTTTATGTAGGGGTTTAATGTTTTAATTTTAGTATTTTAAGTGAGTATAATAAGTGAATTTTTAAAATATTTCACACAAACATAAGCTTCGAGTCATGTGGCAGTTCTCTGAATTTTATCTTTCTAAGTTGATGTTTGATTGTTTCTATTGTTTGTTTACTCTCTTAGCTTGGCTTGATAATAGTTGAGTATGCAAGTTCTCTGAGACCTCCATTTATATTATTTTTATCGAGATATTGTTTTTTTGATTCTTTGCTTAGAATCTCTCTCACCCCTGCAGCTAAAGTAATCGTTTCTTGGCATTTCGCTCTCTATTATTATTACTGCTAGAGCCCAGATATCCCATTAAGTGTCTCCATCTCTCCAATCCTCTCTCTCTGGGAAATATCCAGGAGTGCCGTATACATTTCCTTATGCAGAGGCTTGCACTCTTTGAGCTCTGTTGAAGTCAATAATATAAACTCTAAGAGGCTGAAAGTTCATCATGATGTTCTCTGGCTTTAAGTCTCTATGAACATAACCTAGCTTGTGAAGCTCTTCAATCCCTTCAACTATCTGCTATACTATCTAGCTAATTTATCTCTGACATCTATTATCAGATAAGAATTCTCTGTAAGTCATTTCAAGTAAAGGAAGCCTGAAGGCTACATGATCTTTACCAAGTAAAATAGCATCAAGCCAGATAAAATGCCTGCACTCATTTAACTTTGCCTTTTAAAGAGCATAATACTCATTAGCAAATTTCATTTGGAACGTGTCATCAGCAAGGAAGTAATTGAAAGGATATATCTTGTAAGCATTTTAGTCATCTGTAATTAGCTAAAATACGAACATTTAGGGAAATAAATTGATTAATCAAGATTACACATGTTTAATTATAAATATTAAATTGAATATATAAATCTAGGTACTCTACCGCAGTTTTATAGTATAAACCTGTTTTGCGGTAGAGTACTCTAATTATATTAATTAAATTAAAATTAAATTCATAAAACAGCATTACTTTTTACAAAGAATGCATTTTATAATTAAAATATAAATTTCCTAATTAAAATAACAATTTTGTTACTCTATAAGGCAATAAAATTTGAAGATTTTTACTTTTTATATTGTAAAAAATTAATTTATTAAACATATGATATATCACTTTTTATTCAATACATTCTTTATAAAAAGTAATGCTGTTTTTATGAATTTATTTTTAATTAATATAATAAGGGTACTCTATTGCAAAACAGGTTTATTCTATAAAAACTGCGGTAAAGTACCTAGATTTATATATTTAATTTAAAATTTAATATAAAACATGTGAAATCTTGATTTATCAATTTATTCCCTTAAATGTTCGTATTTTAGCTAAATGACTCTCTTCTCTATTTTTTCTTCAAGAAATAGGTAGCTTTCTAGGCAAGAATCTAAATCAATAATTTTTAATATGGGAATCTTCATTGCCTCTATTTTAACCATGATTTTATTGATTTCAGAGACTGGAAAGTTATTGACGGCTTTCTTCATTTTAACTTACTTCTAGACTTCGACTCTAAGAGACTCCATTGGATTTCTTAATCTTCTCTTTTAAAGGAATCTTTTCCCTGTAGGTTCATGAATAAAGACAAAACTTTAATTATGCTTTTTCTTTAAGCGCACTTTAAGGTCTCTAGTATGAGAATATGGCTTCTCACAGAACTCACAGACATACTTCCCATCTTTCTTTTAATGCTTGAGATATAACCTTGGCATATCGTTGTGTATATCTCTCAAGTGTCTCTTATAAGTTGACTTGTAAGGGAAAACTTTATTGCATTCTTTGCATTAATAGTCAACTTTGGCTGGTATTTATTAATGCTCTATGGCGGGTTGTTTAACCTCCTCCTCAATTTGCACAGCTTCTTTGATAACCTCCTACTTAATTTATATTTAAATCTCAAAGCTAGACTGGTCAAAGTTGTCATAAGTAGGCTCCCATTGAGTACAAGCGTCTCTGGTCTCTACTTTTCTTGGTTGCTGGAATGATAACTTTTATTGACTTGATCCAAGTAATGCCGTAACAGGTTAGCGCTCATTTTAGTTTGCTGATATATTTTATTATAAAGCAATATAAGTGTTTTAAGAGTAAATATGATAAATTAATGAAGATAGATTGATATTTAGTTCCAACTGTAGCTTTAGCTATTGTCTTAAAGTCCCCTCTGACTGTATTTCCATCATCACATTAGTATTTACTGATTCTTGATCAAACCAAGCAGAACATTCCCGTTTGGAAGGTCTCCTTCTTTGCGTCACTAAGAGCTGCTTCAAAGGTGCTGCTGCTGGAAGCTCAGCCACAGCTAGGTTTAAGAGTGCTCTGGCCAGGATCCTTAGAGATCAGGAACTCCATTTTAATTGCTAGAATACTAATGTTTTTAAAAAGTTAATAAAATTAAATCATTCAAATTAAAACCTTTCAAGTTTTAATGTTTTTAAACTTTAAATCGTACTAATAGGTTCAATTTATAGAGAAATAATAATCTAGATGTCTTAATTAATTTTAAGATGATATTTATTAATTAAGACTTTGAATGATTTAATTTTATTAACTTTTTAAAAACATTAGTATTCTAGCAATTAAAATGGAGGTTCCTGATCTCTAAGGATCCTGGCCAGAGCACTCTTAAACCTAGCTGTGGCTGAGCTTCCAGCAGCAGCACCTTTGAAGCAGCTCTTAGTGACGCAAAGAAGGAGACCTTCCAAACGGGAATGTTCTGCTTGGTTTGATCAAGAATCAGTAAATACTAATGTGATGATGGAAATACAGTCAGAGGGGACTTTAAGACAATAGCTAAAGCTACAGTTGGAACTAAATATCAATCTATCTTCATTAATTTATCATATTTACTCTTAAAACACTTATATTGCTTTAATATGAGAAACATACCTTGATAAACTATAATAGGAGAGTATAAGGCACTCTGGTAGATTCTTTGCTGAGAGAAAAGAAAATTAACAAACCATAAAAAACTGTAAGTTGACATATTTAATGAGAATTTTATACATTTTAGTAAATTAAAATACTCCTAATGAAGTTTTGTTTCTCTAGGAGGTCCTCCAAATAAGTTTGAACTTAATTTGGAGGTAAAGTTATTAAACATTTTTAAACTTAATATGCTCCTAATTAAGTTTTAACCTTAAAATTTAACTCCTAATAAAGTTTGAACTTAATTTGGAGGACCTCCTAAAATAATTAAACATATAGGAGCAATTTAATAGAGATAGAGTCAAAACCCCAAAACCCTTTCAGTAGTTTGATTGAGTTTTTGATTGATAAAGGTAGACTATTATTGCATACTGTATTAGGGTTATGTTAGGGTTTATGTAGGGGTTTAATGTTTTAATTTTAGTATTTTAAGTGAGTATAATAAGTGAATTTTTAAAATATTTCACACAAACATAAGCTTAGAGTCATGTGGCAGTTCTCTGAAATTTATCTTTCTAAGTTGATGTTTGATTGTTACTATTGTTTGTTAACTCTCTTAGCTTGGCTTGATAATAGTTGAGTATGCAAGTTCTCTGAGACCTCCATTTATATTATTTTTATCGAGATATTGTTTGATTCTTTGCTAAGAATCTCTCTCACCCCTGCAGCTAAAGTAATCGTTTCTTGGCATGTCGCTCTCTATTATTATTACTGCTAGACCCAGATATCCCATTAAGTCTCTCCATCTCTCCAATCCTCTCTCTCTCTGGAAAATATCCAGGAGTGCCGTATACATTTCCTTATGCAGAGGCTTGCACTCTTTGAGCTCTGTCGAAGTCAATAATATAAACTCTAAGAGGCAGAAAGTTCATCATGATGTTCTCTGGCTTTAAGTCTCTATGAACATAACCTAGCTTGTGAAGCTCTTCAATACCTTCAACTATCTGCCATACTATCTAGCTAATTTATCTCTGACATCTATTGTCAGATAAGAACTCTCTGTAAGTCATTTCAAATAAAGGAAGCCTGAAGGCTACATGATCTTTACCAAGTAAAATAGCATAAAGCAAGATGATATGCCTGCACTCATTTAACTGCCTTTTAAAGAGCATAATACTCATTAGAAAATTCAATTTGGAACTTGTCATCAGCAAGGAAGTAATTGAAAGGATATATCTTGTAAGCATAATAGTCATCAGTAATTACTAAAATACGAACATTTAGGGAAATAAATTGATTAATCAAGATTACACATGTTTAATAATAAATATTAAATTAAATATATAAATCTAGGTACTCTACCGCAGTTTTATAGTATAAACCTGTTCTGCGGTAGAGTACCCTAATTATATTAATTAAATTAAAAATAAATTCATAAAACAGCATTACTTTTTACAAAGAATGCATTTTATAATTAAAATATAAATTTCCTAATTAAAATAACAATTTTGTTACTCTATAAGGCAATAAAATTTGAAGATTTTTACTTTTTATATTGTAAAAAATTAATTTATTAAACATATGATATATCACTTTTTATTCAATACATTCTTTATAAAAAGTAATGCTGTTTTTATGAATTTATTTTTAATTAATATAATAAGGGTACTCTATTGCAAAACAGGTTTATTCTATAAAAACTGCGGTAAAGTACCTAGATTTATATATTTAATTTAAAATTTAATATAAAACATGTGAAATCTTGATTTATCAATTTATTCCCTTAAATGTTCGTATTTTAGCTAAATGACTCTCTTCTCTATTTTTTCTTCAAGAAATAGGTAGCTTTCTAGGCAAGAATCTAAATCAATAATTTTTAATATGGGAATCTTCATTGCCTCTATTTTAACCATGATTTTATTGATTTCAGAGACTGGAAAGTTATTGACGGCTTTCTTCATTTTAACTTACTTCTAGACTTCGACTCTAAGAGACTCCATTGGATTTCTTAATCTTCTCTTTTAAAGGAATCTTTTCCCTGTAGGTTCATGAATAAAGACAAAACTTTAATTATGCTTTTTCTTTAAGCGCACTTTAAGGTCTCTAGAATGAGAATATGGCTTCTCACAGAACTCACAGACATACTTCCCATCTTTCTTTTAATGCTTGAGATAAAACCTTGGCATATCGTTGTGTATATCTCTAAAGTGTCTCTTATAAGTTGACTTGTAAGGGAAAACTTTATTGCATTCTTTGCAATAATAGTAAACTTTGCTGGTATTTATTAATGCTCTATGGCGGGTTGTTTAACCTCCTCCTCAATTTGCACAGCTTCTTTGATAACCTCCTACTTAACTTATATTTAAATCTCAAAGCTAGACTGGTCAAAGTTGTCATAAGTAGGCTCCCACTGAGTACAAGCGTCTCTGGTCTCTACTTTTCTTGGTTGCTGGAATGATAACTTTTATTGACTACATCCAAGTAATGCCGTTCTCAAAAGGTTAGCGCTCATTTTAGTTTGCTGATATATTTTATTATAATAATGATAAAATATACCTTGATAAACTATAATAGGAGAGTATAAGGCACTCTGGTAGATTCTTTGCTGAGAGGTAAGAAAATTAACTAACCATAAAAGACTCTAAGTTGACATATTTTATAAGAATTCTATACATTTTAGTAAATTAAAATACTCCTAATGAAGTTTTGTTTCTCTAGAAGGTCCTCCAAATCAAGTTTGAACTTAATTTGGAGGTAAAGTTATTAAAAATGTTTTAATTTAATATGCTCCTAATTAAGTTTTAACCTTAAAATTTAACTCCTAATAAAGTTGAAACTTAATTTGGAGGACCTCCTAAAATAATTAAACATTATTAGGAGCAATTTAATAGAGATAGAGTCAAAACCCCAAAACCCTTTCAGTAGTTTGATTGAGTTTTTGATTGATAAAAGTAGACTATTATTGCATACTGTATTAGGGTTATATTAGGGTTTATGTAGGGGTTTAATGTTTTAATTTTAGTATTTTAAGTGAGTATAATAAGCGAATTTTTAAAATATTTCACACAAACATAAGCTTAGAGTCATGTGGCAGTTCTCTGAAATTTATCTTTCTAAGTTGATGTTTGATTGTTTCTATTGTTTGATAATTCTCTTAGCTTGACTTGATAATAGTTGAGTATGCAAGGTCTCTGAGACCTCCATTTATTTTATTTTTATCGAGATATTGTTTGATTCTTTGCTTAGAATCTCTCTCACCCCTGCCTAAAGTAATCGTTTCTTGGCATGTCGCTCTCTATTATTATTACTTCTAGAGCCCAGATATCCCATTAAGTGTCTCCATCTCTCCAATCCTCTCTCTCTCTGGAAAATATCCAGGAGTGCCGTATACATTTCCTTATGCAGAGGCTTGCACTCTTTGAGCTCTGTTGAAATCAATAATATAAACTCTAAGAGCTGAAAGTTCATCATGATGTTCTCTGGCTTTAAGTCTCTATGAACATAACCTAGCTTGTGAAGGTCTTCAATCCCTTCAACTATCTGCTATACTATCTAGATAATTTATCTCTGACATCTATTGTCAGATAAGAATTCTCTGTAAGTCATTTCAAGTAAAGGAAGCCTGAAGGCTACATGATCTTTACCAAGTAAAATAGTATCAAGCTAGATGATATGTCTGCACTCATTTAACTTTGCCTTTTAAAGAGCATAATACTAATTAGCAAATTCATTTGGAACTTGTCATCAGCAAGGAAGTAATTGAAAGGATTTATCTTGTAAGCATATTAGTCATCTGTATTAGCTAAAATACGAACATTTAGGGAAATAAATTGATTAATCAAGATTACACATGTTTAATTATAAATATTAAATTGAATATATAAATCTAGGTACTCTACCGCAGTTTTATAGTATAAACCTGTTTTGCGGTAGAGTACTCTAATTATATTAATTAAATTAAAATTAAATTCATAAAACAGCATTACTTTTTACAAAGAATGCATTTTTATAATTAAAATATAAATTTCCTAATTAAAATAACAATTTTGTTACTCTATAAGGCAATAAAATTTGAAGATTTTTACTTTTTATATTGTAAAAAATTAATTTATTAAACATATGATATATCACTTTTTATTCAATACATTCTTTATAAAAGTAATGCTGTTTTTATGAATTTATTTTTAATTAATATAATAAGGGTACTCTATTGCAAAACAGGTTTATTCTATAAAAACTGCGGTAAAGTACCTAGATTTATATATTTAATTTAAAATTTAATATAAAACATGTGAAATCTTGATTTATCAATTTATTCCCTTAAATGTTCGTATTTTAGCTAAATGACTCTCTTCTCTATTTTTTCTTCAAGAAATAGGTAGCTTTCTAGGCAAGAATCTAAATCAATAATTTTTAATATGGGAATCTTCATTGCCTCTATTTTAACCATGATTTTATTGATTTCAGAGACTGGAAAGTTATTGACGGCTTTCTTCATTTTAACTTACTTCTAGACTTCGACTCTAAGAGACTCCATTGGATTTCTTAATCTTCTCTTTTAAAGGAATCTTTTCCCTGTAGGTTCATGAATAAAGACAAAACTTTAATTATGCTTTTTCTTTAAGCGCACTTTAAGGTCTCTAGAATGAGAATAAGGCTTCTCACAGAACTCACGGACATACTTCCCATCTTTCTTTTAATGCTTGAAATATAACCTTGGCATATAGTTGTGTATATCCTCAAGTGTCTCTTATAAGTTGATTAGTAAGGGAAAACATTTTTGCATTCTTTGGGCATTAATAGTCAACTTTGACTGGTATTTATTAATGCTCTATGGCGGGTTGTTTAACCTCCTTCTCAATTTGCACAGCTTCTTTGATAACCTCCTACTTAATTTAAATTTAAATCTCAAAGCTAGACTAGTAAAAGTTGTCATAACTAGGCTCCCACTGTGTACAAGCGTCTCTGGTCTCTACTTTTCTTGGTTGCTGGAATGATAACTTTTTTTGGCTTGATCCAAGTAATGCAGCTCTTCTTAACAGGTTAGCGCTCATTTTAGTTTGCTGATATATTTTATTATAATAATGATAAAATATACCTTGATAAACTATAATAGGAGAGTATAAGGCACTCTGGTAGATTCTTTGCTGAGAGGTAAGAAAATTGCTAACCATAAAAAACTGTAAGTTGACATATTTAATGAGAATTTTATACATTTTAGTAAATTATAATACTCCTATTGAAGTTTTGTTTCTCTGAGGTCCTCCAAATCAAGTTTAAACTTAATTTGGAGGTAAAGTTATTAAACATTTTTAAATTTAATATGCTCCTAATTAAGTTTTAACCCTAAAATTTACCTCCTAATAAAGATTGAACTTAATTTGGAGGACCTCCTAAAATAATTAAACATTATTAGGAGCAATTTAATAGAGATAGAGTCAAAACCCCAAAACCCTTTCAGTAGTTTGATTGAGTTTTTGATTGATAAAGGTAGACTATTATTGCATACTGTATTAGGGTTATGTTAGGGTTTATGTAGGGGTTTAATGTTTTAATTTTAGTATTTTAAGTGAGTATAATAAGTGAATTTTTAAAATATTTCACACAAACATAAGCTTCGAGTCATGTGGCAGTTCTCTGAATTTTATCTTTCTAAGTTGATGTTTGATTGTTTCTATTGTTTGTTTACTCTCTTAGCTTGGCTTGATAATAGTTGAGTATGCAAGTTCTCTGAGACCTCCATTTATATTATTTTTATCGAGATATTGTTTTTTTGATTCTTTGCTTAGAATCTCTCTCACCCCTGCAGCTAAAGTAATCGTTTCTTGGCATTTCGCTCTCTATTATTATTACTGCTAGACCCAGATATCCCATTAAGTGTCTCCATTTCTCCAATCCTTTCTCTCTGGGAAATATCCAGGAGTGCGGTATACATTTCCTTATGCAGAGGCTTGCACTCTTTGAGCTCTGTTGAAGTCAATAATATAAACTCTAAGAGGCTGAAAGTTCATCATGATGTTCTCTGGCTTTAAGTCTCTATGAACATAACCTAGCTTTTGAAGCTCATCAATTACTTCAACTATCTGCTATACTATCTAGCTAATTTATCTCTGACATCTATTGTCCGATAAGAATTCTCTGAAAGTCATTTCAAGTAAAGGAAGCCTGAAGGCTACATAATCTTTACCAAGTAAAATAGCATCAAGCTAGATGTTATGCCTACACTCATTTAACTTTGCCTTTTAAAGAGCATAATATTCATAAGCAAATTCCATTTGGAACTTGTCATCAGCAAGGAAGTAATTGAAAGGATATATCTTGTAAGCATATAAGTCATCTGTAATTAGCTAAAATACGAACATTTAGGGAAATAAATTGATTAATCAAGATTACACATGTTTAATTATAAATATTAAATTGAATATATAAATCTAGGTACTCTACCGCAGTTTTATAGTATAAACCTGTTTTGCGGTAGAGTACTCTAATTATATTAATTAAATTAAAATTAAATTCATAAAACAGCATTACTTTTTACAAAGAATGCATTTCATAATTATATATTAAATTTCCTAATTATAAAAAAAATATTGTTACTCACTAAGGCATTAAAATTTGAAGATTTTTACTTTTTATATTCTAAATAATTATTTTATTTAACATATTATATATCACTTTTTTATTTAATGCATTCTTTATAAAAGTAATGCTGTTTTTATGAATTTATTTTTAATTAATATAATAAGGGTACTCTATTGCAAAACAGGTTTATTCTATAAAAACTGCGGTAAAGTACCTAGATTTATATATTTAATTTAAAATTTAATATAAAACATGTGAAATCTTGATTTATCAATTTATTCCCTTAAATGTTCGTATTTTAGCTAAATGACTCTCTTCTCTATTTTTTCTTCAAGAAATAGGTAGCTTTCTAGGCAAGAATCTAAATCAATAATTTTTAATATGGGAATCTTCATTGCCTCTATTTTAACCATGATTTTATTGATTTCAGAGACTGGAAAGTTATTGACGGCTTTCTTCATTTTAACTTACTTCTAGACTTCGACTCTAAGAGACTCCATTGGATTTCTTAATCTTCTCTTTTAAAGGAATCTTTTCCCTGTAGGTTCATGAATAAAGACAAAACTTTAATTATGCTTTTTCTTTAAGCGCACTTTAAGGTTCTAGTATGAGAATATGGCTTCTCACAGAACTCACAGACATACTTCCCATCTTTCTTTTAATGCTTGAGATATAACCTTGGAATATCATTGTGTATATCTCTCAAGTGTCTCTTATAAGTTGACTTGTAAGGGAAAACTTTATTGCATTCTTTGCATTAATAGTCAACTTTGACTGGTATTTATTAATGCTCTATGGCGGGTTGTTTAACCTCCTCCTCAATTTGCACAGATTCTTTGATAACCTCTTACTTAATTTATATTTAAATCTCAAAGCTAGACTGGTCAAAGTTGTCATTAGTAGGCTCCCACTGAGTACAAGTGTCTCTGGTCTCTACTTTTCTTGGTTGCTGGAATTATAACTTTTATTGACTTGATCCAAGTAATGTAACAGGTTAGCGCTCATTTTAGTTTGCTGATATATTTTATTATAATAATGATAAAATATACCTTGATAAACTGATATAGGAGAGTATAAGGCACTCTGGTAGATTCTTTGCTGAGAGGTAAGAAAATTAACTTCCCATAAAAAAACTGTAAGTTGACATATTTTATGAGAATTTTATACGTTTTAGTAAATTAAAATACTCCTTATGAAGTTTTGTTTCTCTAGGAGGTCTCCAAATCAAGTTTGAACTTAATTTGGAGATAAAGTTATTAAACATTTATAAATTTAATATGCTCCTAATTAAGTTTTAACCTTAAAATCTAACTCCTAATAAAGTTTGAACTTAGTTTGGAGGACCTCCTAAAATAATTAAACATTATTAGGAGCAATTTAATGGAGATAGAGTCAAAACCCCAAAACCCTTTCAGTAGTTTGATTGAGTTTTTGATTGATAAAAGTAGACTATTATTGCATACTGTATTAGGGTTTATATTAGGGTTTATGTAGGGGTTTAATGTTTTAATTTTAGTATTTTAAGTGAGTATAATAAGCGAGTTTTTAAAATATTTCACACAAACATAAGCTTCGAGTCATGTGGCAGTTCTCTGAATTTTATCTTTCTAAGTTGATGTTTGATTGTTTCTATTGTTTGTTTACTCTCTTAGCTTGGCTTGATAATAGTTGAGTATGCAAGTTCTCTGAGACCTCCATTTATATTATTTTTATCGAGATATTGTTTTTTTGATTCTTTGCTTAGAATCTCTCTTACCCCTGCAGCTAAAGTAATCGTTTCTTGGCATGTCGCTCTCTATTATTATTACTGCTAGAGCCCAGATATCCCATTAAGTTTCTCTATCTCTCCAATCCTCTATCCCTGGGAAATATCCAGGAGTGCCGTATACATTTCCTTATGCAGAGGCTTGCACTCTTTGAGCTCTGTTGATGTCAATAATAAAAACTCTAAGAGGCTGAAAGTTCATCATGATGTTCTCTGGCTTTAAGTCTCTATGAACATAACCTAGCTTGTGAAGCTCTTCAATCCTTCAACCTTCTGCTATACTACCTAACTATTTATCTCTGACATCTATTGTCAGATAAGAATTCTCTGTAAGTCATTTCAAGTAAAGGAAGCCTGAAGGCTACATGATCTTTACCAAGTAAAATAGCATCAAGCTAGATGAGATGCCTGCACTCATTTAACTTTGCCTTTTAAAGAGCATAATACTCATTAGCAAATTCCATTTGGAACTTGTCATCAGCAAGGAAGTAATTGAATGGATATATCTTGTAAGCATATTAGTCATTAGTATTGACTCTCTTCTCTATTTTATCTTCAAGAAATAGGTAGCTTTCTAGGCAAGAATCTAAATCAATAATTTTTAATATGGGAATCTTCATTGCCTCTATTTTAACCATGATTTTATTGATTTCAGAGACTGGAAAGTTATTGACGGCTTTCTTCATTTTAACTTACTTCTAGACTTCGACTCTAAGAGACTCCATTGGATTTCTTAATCTTCTCTTTTAAAGGAATCTTTTCCCTGTAGGTTCATGAATAAAGACAAAACTTTAGTTGTGCTTTTTCTTTAAGTGCACTTTGAGGTCTCTAGTATGAGAATATGGCTTCTCACAGAACTCACAGATATACTTCCTATCTTTCTTTTAATGCTTGAGATTATAACCTTGGCATATCGTTGTGTAAATCTTTCAAGTGTCTCTTATAAGTTGACTTGTAAGGGAAAACTTTATTGCATTCTTTGCATTAATAGTCAACTTTGGCTGGTATTTATTAATGCTCTATGGCTGGTTGTTTAACATCCTCCTCAATTTAAACAGCTTCTATGATAACCTCCTACTTATCTTATATTAAAATATCAAAGTAAGACTGGTCAATATTGTCATAAGTAGACTCCCACTGAGTATAAGCGTCTCTGGTCTCTACTTTTCTTGGTTGCTGGAATGATAACTTTTATTGACCTGATCCAAGTAATTCCGCTCTTCTTAACAGGTTAGCGCTCATTTTAGTTTTCTGATATATTTTATTATAATAATGATATAATATACCTTGATAAACTATAATAGGAGAGTATAAGGCACTCTGGTAGATTCTTTGCTGAGAGGTAATAAAATTAACTAACCATAAAAGACAGTAAGTTGACATATTTTATGAGAACTTTATACATTTTAGAAAATTAAAATACTCCTAATGAAGTTTTGTTTCTCTAGGAGGTCCTCCAAATCAAGTTTGAACTTAATTTGGAGGTAAAATTAATTAACATTTTTTAATTTAATATGCTCCTAATTAAAGTTTTAACCTTAAAATTTAACTCCTAATAAAGTTTGAACTTAATTTGGAGGACCTCCTAAAATAATTAAACATTATTAGGAGCAATTTAATAGAGATAGAGTCAAAACCCCAAAACCCTTTCAGTAGTTTGATTGAGTTTTTGATTGATAAAGGTAGACTATTATTGCATACTGTATTAGGGTTATGTTAGGGTTTATGTAGGGGTTTAATGTTTTAATTTTAGTATTTTAAGTGAGTATAATAAGTGAATTTTTAAAATATTTCACACAAACATAAGCTTCGAGTCATGTGGCAGTTCTCTGAATTTTATCTTTCTAAGTTGATGTTTGATTGTTTCTATTGTTTGTTTACTCTCTTAGCTTGGCTTGATAATAGTTGAGTATGCAAGTTCTCTGAGACCTCCATTTATATTATTTTTATCGAGATATTGTTTTTTTGATTCTTTGCTTAGAATCTCTCTCACCCCTGCAGCTAAAGTAATCGTTTCTTGGCATTTCGCTCTCTATTATTATTACTGCTAGAGCCCAGGCATCCCATTAAGTGTCTCCATCTCTCCAATCCTCTCTCTCTGGGAAATATCCAGGAGTGCCGTAAACATTTCCTTTTGCAGAGGCTTGCACTCTTTGAGCTCTGTTGAAGTCAATAATATAAACTCTAGAGGTTGAAAGTTCAACATGATGTTCTCTGGCTTTAAGTCTCTATGAACATAACCTAGCTGGTGAAGCTCTTCAATTCCTTCAACTATCTGCTATACTATCTAGCTAATTTATCTCTGACATCTATTGTCAGATAAGAATTCTCTGTAAGTCATTTCAAGTAAAGGAAGCCTGAAGGCTACATGATCTTTACCAAGTAAAATAGCATCAAGCCAGATGATAAGCCTGCACTCATTTAACTTTGCCTTTTAAAGAGCATAATACTCATTAGCAAATTACATTTGGAATTTGTCATCAGCAAGTAAGTAATTGAAAGGATATATCTTGTAAGCATATTAGTCATCAGTAATGACTCTCTTCTCTATTTTTATCTTCAAGAGTGAGGTAGCTTTCTAGGGCAAGAATCTAAATCAATAATTTTTAATATGGGAATCTTCATTGCCTCTATTTTAACCATGATTTTATTGATTTCAGAGACTGGAAAGTTATTGACGGCTTTCTTCATTTTAACTTACTTCTAGACTTCGACTCTAAGAGACTCCATTGGATTTCTTAATCTTCTCTTTTAAAGGAATCTTTTCCCTGTAGGTTCATGAATAAAGACAAAACTTTAATTATGCTTTTTCTTTAAGCGCACTTTAAGGTCTCTAGTATGAGAATATGGCTTCTCACAGAACTCACAGACATACTTCCCATCTTTCTTTTAATGCTTGAGATATAACCTTGGCATATCGTTGCGAATATCTCTCAAGTGTCTCTTTTAAGTAGACTTGTAAGGGAAAACTTTATTGCAATCTTTGCATTAATAGTCAACTTTGACTGGTATTTATTAATGCTCTATGGCGGGTTGTTTAACCTCCTCCTCAATTTGCACAGATTCTTTGATAACCTCTTACTTAATTTATATTTAAATCTCAAAGCTAGACTGGTCAAAGTTGTCATTAGTAGGCTCCCACTGAGTACAAGCGTCTCTGGTCTCTACTTTTCTTGGTTGCTGGAATGATAACTTTTATTGACTTGATCCAAGTAATGCCGCTCTTCTTAACTGGTTAGCGCTCATTTTAGTTTGCTGATATATTTTATTATAATAATGACAAAATATACCTTGATAAACTATAATAGAAGAGTATAAGGCACTCTGGTAGATTCTTTGCTGAGAGGCAAGAAAATTAACTAACCATAAAAAACTGTAAGTTGACATATTTTATGAGAATTTTATACATTTTAGTAAATTAAATACTCCTAATGAAGTTTTGTTTCTCTAGGAGGTCCTCCAAATCAAGTTTGAACTTAATTTGGAGGTAAAGTTATTAAACATTTTTAAATTATATATGCTCCTAATTAAGTTTTAACCTTAAAATTTAACTCCTAATAAAGTTTGAACTTAATTTGGAGGACCTCATAAAATAATTAAACATTATTAGGAGCAATTTAATAGAGATAGAGTCAAAACCCCAAAACCCTTTCAGTAGTTTGATTGAGTTTTTGATTGATAAAGGTAGACTATTATTGCATACTGTATTAGGGTTATGTTAGGGTTTATGTAGGGGTTTAATGTTTTAATTTTAGTATTTTAAGTGAGTATAATAAGTGAATTTTTAAAATATTTCACACAAACATAAGCTTCGAGTCATGTGGCAGTTCTCTGAATTTTATCTTTCTAAGTTGATGTTTGATTGTTTCTATTGTTTGTTTACTCTCTTAGCTTGGCTTGATAATAGTTGAGTATGCAAGTTCTCTGAGACCTCCATTTATATTATTTTTATCGAGATATTGTTTTTTTGATTCTTTGCTTAGAATCTCTCTCACCCCTGCAGCTAAAGTAATCGTTTCTTGGCATTTCGCTCTCTATTATTATTACTGCTAGAGCCCAGATATCCCATTAAGTGTCTCCATCTCTCCAATCTTCTCTCTCTCTGGGAAATATCCAGGAGTGCCGTATACATTTCCTTATGCAGAGGCTTGCACTCTTTGAGCTCTGTTGAAGTCAATAATATAAAATCTATGAGGCTGAAAGTTTATCATGATGTTCTCTGGCTTTAAGTCTCTATGAACATAACCTAGCTTGTGAAGCTCTTCAATTCTTTCAACTATTTGCTATACTATCTAGCCAATTTATCTCTGACATCTATTATCAGATAAGAATTCTCTGTAAGTCATTTCAAGTAAGGACGCCTGAAGGCTACATGATCTTTACCAAGTAAAATAGCATCAAGCTAGATGATATGCCTACACTCATTTAACTTTGCCTTTTAAAGAGCATAATACTCATTAGCAAATTCCATTTGGAACTTGTCATCAGCAAGGAAGTAATTGAATGGATATATCTTGTAAGCATATTAGTCATTAGTATTGACTCTCTTCTCTATTTTATCTTCAAGAAATAGGTAGCTTTCTAGGCAAGAATCTAAATCAATAATTTTTAATATGGGAATCTTCATTGCCTCTATTTTAACCATGATTTTATTGATTTCAGAGACTGGAAAGTTATTGACGGCTTTCTTCATTTTAACTTACTTCTAGACTTCGACTCTAAGAGACTCCATTGGATTTCTTAATCTTCTCTTTTAAAGGAATCTTTTCCCTGTAGGTTCATGAATAAAGACAAAACTTTAATTATGCTTTTTCTTTAAGTGCACTTTTAGGTCTCTAGTATGAGAATATAGCTTCTCACAGAACTCACAGACATAATTCCCATCTTTCTTTTAATGCTTGAGATATAACCTTGGCATATCGTTGTGTATATCTCTCAAGTGTCTCTTATAAGTTGACTTGTAAGGGAAAACTTTATTGCATTCTTTGCATTAATAGTCAACTTTGGCTGGTATTTATTAATGCTCTATGGCGGGTTGTTTAACCTCCTCCTCCTCAATTTGCATAGCTTCTTCGATAACCTCCTACTTAATTTATATTTAAATCTCAAAGCTAGACTGGTCAAAGTTGTCTTAAGTAGGCTCCCACTGAGTATAAGCCTCTCTGGTCTCTACTTTTCTTGGTTGCTGGAATGATAACTTTTATTGACTTGATCCAAGTAATGTAAAGGTTAGCGCTCATTTTAGTTTTCTGATATATTTTATTATAATAATGATAAAATATACCTTGATAAACTAAAATAGGAGAGTATAAGGCACTCTGGAAGATTCTTTGCTGAGAGGTAAGAAAATTAACTAACCATAAAAGACTGTAAGTTAACATATTTTATGAGAATTTTATACATTATAGTAAATTAAAATACTCCTAATGAAGTTTTGTTTCTCTAGGAGGTCCTCCAAATCAAGTTTGAACTTAATATGGAGGACCTCCTAAAATAATTAAACATTATTAGGAGCAATTTAATAGAGATAGAGTCAAAACCCCAAAACCCTTTCAGTAGTTTGATTGAGTTTTTGATTGATAAAGGTAGACTATTATTGCATACTGTATTAGGGTTATGTTAGGGTTTATGTAGGGGTTTAATGTTTTAATTTTAGTATTTTAAGTGAGTATAATAAGTGAATTTTTAAAATATTTCACACAAACATAAGCTTCGAGTCATGTGGCAGTTCTCTGAATTTTATCTTTCTAAGTTGATGTTTGATTGTTTCTATTGTTTGTTTACTCTCTTAGCTTGGCTTGATAATAGTTGAGTATGCAAGTTCTCTGAGACCTCCATTTATATTATTTTTATCGAGATATTGTTTTTTTGATTCTTTGCTTAGAATCTCTCTCACCCCTGCAGCTAAAGTAATCGTTTCTTGGCATTTCGCTCTCTATTATTATTACTGCTAGAGCCCAGATATCCCATTAAGTGTCTCCATTTCTCCAATCCTTTCTCTCTGGGAAATATCCAGGAGTGCCGTATACATTTCCTAATGCAGAGGCTTGCATTCTTTGAGCTCTGTTGAAGTCAATAATATAAACTCTAAGATGCTGAAAATTTATCATGATGTTCTCTGGCTTTAAGTCTCTATGAACATAACCTAGCTTGTGAAGCTCTTCAATTCCTTCTACTATCTGCTATACTATCTAGCTAATTTATCTCTGACATCTATTGTCAGATAAGAAATCTCTGTAAGTCATTTCAAGTAAAGGAAGCCTTGAAGGCTACATGATTTTTCCAAGTAAAATAGCATCAAGCTAGATGATATGCCTACACTCATTTAACTTTGCCTTTTAAAGAGCATAATACTCATTAGCAATACATTTGGAACTTGTCATCAGCAAGGAAGTAATTGAATGGATATATCTTGTAAGCATATTACTCATCAGTAATGACTCTCTTCTCTATTTTATCTTCAAGAGTGAAGTAGCTTTCAAGGCAAGAATCTAAGTCAATAATTTTTAATATGGGAATCTTCATTGCCTCTATTTTAACCATGATTTTATTGATTTCAGAGACTGGAAAGTTATTGACGGCTTTCTTCATTTTAACTTACTTCTAGACTTCGACTCTAAGAGACTCCATTGGATTTCTTAATCTTCTCTTTTAAAGGAATCTTTTCCCTGTAGGTTCATGAATAAAGACAAAACTTTAATTATGCTTTTTCTTTAAGCGCACTTTAAGGTCTCTAGTATGAGAATATGGCTTCTCACAGAACTCACAGACATACTTTCCATCTTTCTTTTAATGCTTAAGATATAACCTTGGCATATCGTTGTGTATATCTCTCAAGTGTCTCTTAT